>JAXCLQ010005666.1:0-31751 GCA_035584115.1 Cedrela odorata
TATATATATATATATAAAGATATATGTATATCATACATAGTCTCTCTCTCACATACACATGCCCACCAACAAGCTTGACACATGAATTGCTTTTGTTCAAATTATTGAAATGAAAGGCAAGTCGACAAATGGGCAAGTGGGCATTGTCTTGTTGCATTTAATGAAATGAACAGGGCAAGTGGCTAATGACGGTTCTGCAAAAAAACACTCAAGTGTTGAGTGTAGATATTAAACATTAGGATGCTACGTTATCCATAATCCTGTAAGAGACAGTACCTACTTCTTATTTTTTACTCTCTCTGAAATTTCAAGATAACCATCCTTGGACTAGACTTGGTAGTTGCTTGGTTGTGAACCAAAAACCAAAAGAAAAAAAATAGAGGTTAGAGAGAGAAAGCTTGTTTTAGCTTAGTGAAGCTAGAACCAAAGCTTGAAGATCCCATAATAAAGCCGGAACCACCGTCACCGACACTGACGTGTGGACATCTTCAATAGTAAGCGAATAGGTTCACTTGCTGTTCCAGATTGCAAAGGAAAGAAGTAAGACTTCTGAACTTTGCATTTAATGTTTATATTTGACGTTGTTTTAAATACCAAAAACATACATATGTACATGTCTAGATCCGTGGGAAGCCTTTCTGCAAATCCGACAGTTGCACGCTTGGGAACTGATCCCGTGCTTCGCTCTTCTGTTGTGAACAATAAACAGAGCATTGTTTTTGTTCATTTCCATCAAGTGGTATCAGAGCTTGAAGACATGTATATGTATGTATGTTTTAGGAAACATGTATTGGGATGTTGATTTATGTTCATGTGGATGTTTGTTGTGGCTTGGATAATGATTATGCTTTGATTTGATCGAGTGAGTTATGTTTGGATGATTATATTGATGAAATTATCGAAAATAGTTTTGTGATAATTTTGTGATGAAAGCATGATAATATATGTTGTTAATATGATTAATAAGAGTTATCATGTTTATGAAAATTAATGATGTTGTTTTGATATGATTTAAGTGTGTTTTAGAAACACTGGAAGTCGTTAAAAATGGTATAATATCGTTCTGTTCTAACCAAGTATCGGTACTTTTGTGAAAATTATCGATATTTGGAACAACAAGATGATACTTAATGCTCGAGTATCAGTACTTTTATGAAAAAGTATTGATACCTAATGCTCTAGTATCATTCTATTCTATTAAGTATTGGTCCCTTTAGGAAAATGATCGATACTTGATGGACGAAAGCATTTACGGATCATTCTGTTTTAATGAGTATCAATACGTTTATGAAACGGATCGATACTTGCTAGTTAAGAGTATTGATACTCTAAGCAACGGATCGATCAAGCAGATTTTTCATCATTCTGTTTTGAGTATCGATCCATTTGGAGAAAAGAATCGGTACTTACTATTGAAGGGTCGATCAAATCAATCCTTCAAGGAAACAGATCGATCCTTAAGATGAGTCATAAAATCTGGGCAAGCTACAGATTGATACTTGACAAAAAGAGAGAATCAACATGTGTGAGTTGCACATTGTTTTTTCTGTAGTTTTTTGAAGAACGGATCAATACCCTGAAAGGGTGTATCGATTTGTCCCTAAAAAAAAGAGTAAAAATATTTATTATTTTTATTTTTTCTTCATTCTTGTATAATCTCCAAATATCATAATATTTCATTTGCTACAACTTACACAAGTACTATTTTAAATAGTAATTTTTCTGTTACTGAAAATTCAGTTTGTTAAAATTAAAATTTTTAGATTTGAAATTGTTTTAATAGAACAGAAAAATAATACTCTAATTTAAAATTAAAATTGAATAATGATTTTAATTAATTTTGATTCAACTAAGAATTAATAGAATTATAGTGAGATTAAACATATAAACAGAAAATCAATAGATATATATTGTATCAATTAATGTCTCTCTCTAATAAATTAATTGTTAATTTATTAAAATTGATTTAATCAATTAGTAATGTGCCGAATTTGAAATTAATTTCATTGGATGATTTAGATTTTAAATTCCATTACTAAACAATAATAAAAATATATGCATATTGATGTGTATATTAAATAAGACCGAAAATCTCTCTCATATAATATTAGGTTCAATCCTTCAATTGCAATCAGTAGTTATTGTCATCTTTGATAGGGCAACCCAATATTTGTTAGGTGAAGGCCCTCACGGGATATCATAGTCTATTTGACATATTTCTTGATAGGGAATCTTTGACTTCTAATATCTATTGAGTGAGGGGTTTAATTTCACTCTTATTCAATAAAAGGCATTGGGTCAAGCTTGACTAGTTTAGGGCACCAATATCTGTTGAGTGAGGTGTCTTTTCTTAGAAGAAGAATGATCATATCTTGTAAAGAGTTACAAACAAAAATAAGTTTCTAATTTATTGGACTTGCTTAACCAATATCTATTTGGTGAGATTTTATAAGTTCGATGAGAATATGATCACCCACAAAAACTAATAATTTGATTATAGTTTTCTCATTAAGGAAGTATGAGATATAATTGAAGTAGTGGGAGCATTATTTGATTTAAAGTCCAAAAGTGAATAGTTAGATATATACTATTATATATTCTAATGTATTTCCATTTTCTGCAGATCTCTTTTCTAATGGGAGAATAATAAGTAACCCTCTTCTTAAAATATTTGATACCTATAGGCTTACCGAACCTAACTTTAAGGTTTTGTATCGAAATTTAAGAATTGTTCTAGATTCTGAAAGAATTAGTTATGTTTATCAAAGGCCTATGCCCAAGTCCCTTCTAGAGGAGGCTATACCAGAGGAGAAGGAAACCTTCCAGAAATGGAATGACGATAATCTCAAAGCTAGATTGTATATGCTGACATCTATGAGTGATGACTTGCAGACTTAGCATGAGGACATAAAGGATGCCTCAGTGGTCTATCTTTCTTTGGTGGATTTATTTTAGGAGAGTTTCAGTTATAGGCGGTGCGAGTTGTCCACTACTCTATTTGGAATGAAGCTTAACTCGAGAGTGCCTCCGGAGTCTCATCTTATGAAGATGATAAACTTCATAGGCCAGTTAGCCTCTTTGGGGTTTTCTATGGACTTTGAGTTATAGACGAATTTGATCCTTCAGTCACTCCCATCTAATTTTGACTAGTTTATTACCAATTATCACATAAACAAACTGTCACATACTCTTCCTAAATTTATGAATGAATTTGTTTCATTTCATAAGAGAGTCTCAAAGGGTAAAGAGAAAGAGACTGTTCTTGTTGTGGTTTCTTATGATAAGACATCAAAGAGCAAAAGCAAAAATTCTTCCAAGGTTAGACCCAAAGAAGGATTCTCCAAGAATAAGGGCAAAGGCAAACGAGTTACTGGTAGCCAAGTCAATGATGAGTGTCATTATTGCAAGAAGCTTGAGCATTGGAAGAGGAATTGTCCTCTTTATATGGAAAGCTTGAGACAGAGGAAGGTGCAAGGTACATTTTCTTGTTATGTTATAGAAACTAAATTAAGTGTTAGTTCAGATTCAAATAGTTGAATAATTAATTCAGCTAACACTTTTCATATTTGTATAATGTTATAGAACCTTTACAGTAATCAGTTACTGAAGGAAGGTGAAGTGACACTGAAAATGGTAAATGGAGCAATAGTTGCTGCCACTTGCTTAGAGACTAGCAAAATTGTTCTGCCTTCGAATCACATTTTTGTATTTTACAAAACTATATATTTTGATACTGCTAATAGAAACATTTTGTCTGTCTATCAAATATGTAAACATGGTTACACTTTTATGTTTGATGGATGTAAATGTGATATTTATTTTAGAAATAAATTGATTGACAATGGCTTGAATGTAAAGGGTTTATATGTTCTTAAGACTAATGAAATTAACATGACTAATACTATTAATAAGAAAAGATCTAGAAATGAACTTAATTCAAGACTTATATGGCATCATAGATTATATCATATTGGAGATAAGAAGATTATGAAGATTGGTAGTGATGGACTAATAGATCCATTGGGTTCTGAACCTTGCCTAACTTGTGAATCCTATCTTTAAGGTAAGATGACCAAATCGCCCTTTATTAGACAAGGGAATAAAGCCAGTGAAGTTCTTGAATTAATACATACTGATGTATGTGGTCCATTTAGTGAAATGGCCAAAAAAGGTTTTTCATAGTTCATAACCTTTATTGATGATCATTCACAGTTTGGTTATGTGTACTTATTGAATACAAATCTGAATCTTTTAAAAATTCAAAGAATTCAGAGCTAAAGTAGAGAAACAAATAGAAAAGAGTATTAAGATTCTACGATCTAATTGTAGAGGTGAATATTTAAGTATTAAATTTCTAGAATTTCTTAAAATTAATAGTATACTTTCTCAGCTTACACCTCCTTATACACCACAATATAATAGTGTATCGGAAAGAAGAAATTGTACTTTATTAAATATGGTACGATCTATGATGAGCTTCACAGACTTACTTACATATCTTTGGAAATATACCCTAAATACCGCAATTTACATCTTAAATAAAACTCTATCCAAAGCAGTCCCCAAGACACCATATGAGATATAGCATGGGATGCTTCTAAGCTTCAGTTCATGAAGCCTTGGGGATGTCTAGCTTATATTAAAATAGTTAACACTAGGAAGTTGGATGCAAAGTCTGAAAAAGGTCGATTCATTGGATAACCTAAAGATGGTTTAGGATATTATTTCTACTTCCATGCTGAGCGAAGAATTTTGATCAGTAAACACGCAAAGTTCCTCGAGAATCAGTTCATTAAAGACAATGGTATAGGTAGAAAGATTGAGATTTCAGAGGAGTCCGGAAAGCTTGATGATGATCAACATAAAATGGATGAGCTTGTTAATGTAGATGAACCAGTTGGATCTAATCCTTAGTGTTCTATAGACCAAACACTTCGTAGATCTAGGAGGATATCACACCCTCCTCAAAGATATTATTTCCTTTTTTAAAATGATTTTGAATCATTTATGATTAAAGAAGATATATAAAGGAAAGATCCTAGAACCTATAAAGAAATGATATTAGATATCACTTCTAGAAGATGGCTCGAAACCATGAAATCTGAAATAGAATCCATGTATGCTAATCAAGCATGGTCAATTGTTGATCCACCAGAAGAAATTGTTCCTATCAGTTGTAAATGGGTTTACAAATGAAAATTTAGGAAAGATAAGAAAGTAGAGACTTTTAAAACTAGGTTGGTAACAAAGGGTTATAATCAAAGACAAGGTGTTGACTTTGATGAAACCTTTTCGCCAATAGCCATGTTGAAGTCCATTCGGATATTACTTGCTATTGTAACTTATTATAACTATGAGATATTGCAGATGGATGTGAGGACAGCCTTCCTTAATGATTTCATTGAGAATACCATATATATGTAACAGCCCGTTGAGTTTGTTACCTTTATTGATAGTCATAAGATATGTAAGTTGCATAGATTCATTTATAGATTAAAGCAAGCTTTTAGAAGCTGGAACATACGATTCGATGATGAAGTTAAATCGTTTGGCTTCATTAAAAATATTAATGAACCCTGTGTCTACAAAAAAGAGAATAAAAATGCCATCACATTCCTTTATTAAATGTAGATGACATACTACTCATAAGAAACGATGTGGGCATGTTATTTGAAGTGAAATTGTGGTTGTCTAATGTTTTCTCTATGAAATATCTGGGAGAAATGGCCTTCATTTTGGGTATTCGTGTCTATAGAGATAGAGCGAAACGAATGATAGGTCTTTCCCAGAGTCTGTACATAAATAAAGTACTGAAGCGATTCAGTATGGATAGCTCTAAGAAAGGTTTATTACCCTGTAGTCATAGCGTCTATCTCTCTTGAGAAATGAGACCTAAGATTGAAGTTGAACAAGAGCGTATATAGAAGATTCCTTATGTTTCGGCAATAGGTAGTCTTATGTATGCTATCCTATATACTAGACATGATATATCATATGCTATGAGTATTACGAGCCAATATCAAGCAAACCTTAGAGAAGAACATTAGACTACGGTCAAACGAGTCTTGAAGTACTTGAGAAGAACTAAAGACTTGGTGTTAACTTATGAGGGTGATGAGTTAAAACTTGAGGGTTACATTAATTCTGATTTCTAATCAAATGTAGATGATAGAAAGTCTATCTTTGCAGTTGTCTTCATATGTAATAGAGGTGCTATCTGTTGGAAGAGTTACAAACAAACTACTACAGCTGACTCCACTATAAAAGCTGAGTCTGTCGCTGCTTCTGAAGCTGCAAAAGAGGCTGTCTGGATCCATAAGTTTGTTACAGAACTCGGAGTTGTTCCTTCCATAATTGACCCAATAGCTTTGTACTGTGACAATGATGGAGCTATAGCTCAGGCTAAGGAACTGAGGTCTCACCAGAAGTCTAAACATATCCAGAAGAAATACCACTTGATCAGAGAGTTTATATCATATAAACAAATACTTGTGTAGAAAACACCGTCCACGAATAACGTGACGGACCCACTAACTAAGCCAATAACAAAGTAGCAATTGGATCACCACCTAGAGAGAATGGGTATTGGATACCACGGTAATTGGATTTAGTGCAAGTGGGAGTTTGTTGGAGATATGCCGTAGAACTAATCGTGTCATATAATTTAGGGATATCATTCTCTTATATACATAATTATGTAATTAATTGTAAATAAGTTTACGATTAATAAAATGGCTTTTATATCATTTTGCATGTTCAGTTGCGAATATATATTATATATATATAATGCAGAATGAAATCCTGTGATGTATTATGATGTCATGACTCTATCTATAAGAAGTTGCAGATATGAAGATAGAGTTTTAATTTGAATACATCCAAATCAATTCTCGGTTAAGGTGATGTCATATGAGAATATGACATTGCATGACTAGTATGTTTGATGCTGCCAAAGATTAGTATTTGATGTCAATAGTTGGGTAACAAGTCGCATGTTACAAAAGCATAAATATGGGTAATGTGTTGGAGAACGTGTTACTGAACATGACCAAACATGACAAATCACGACAAATCACATGAGTGATTATCCACAATCAATGATACGTCACATAGCCATACTAGTGTACCACTAGTCCTTTAACCTAAAGTGTCATGGCTACCCTCCGCACTGAGGCTCATCGTTCACTTGTGTATACCACACTAGGCTAGTCACGCTTGGTGAAAGAAGCTTGTTGGCAATGTATTTAAGTATATGAGGACAGGTGATAGCCAAGATGGAATCTGTTGGCTCAGATGTTGGAGCTTGAGATTTTAGGTAAAACTATCATACACGGGAATAAAGTCTTTGGCCAAAGCATATATGTCTAGAAATATAGTTCGCGAATATATGAATCATGTATATGATTGAGGTTTTGATCCTATGATTGAGTTAGGGGTTTGACGATACCATAACCTATACTCGATTGGGAGTTGATAGTAGAAGAACTTTACTACATGCACGTACGACTATATGGGTTCATTCATTTATGTCTAAGGGTTATAACGTCATGTTAAAGGTCGACCATGATCATTAAGAACTTTGAATGCAAAGAGTTGTACCAAAGTGATACGAAGGAGTTCGTATCCACCCATGTCTAGTTCACAGTAAACCAAGTGGTCACACACAGTCGGTTACTTAATGATAATAGCATTTGCTGTATACTATAATCATTAATTTATTAATGATGCTGTTCCAATACTTTGATCGAGCAGTAATTTAATTATTTATTGTAAAGAATATATTTCTCGATAAGGATGAGCTAGCACTCCTATACGTAGGAAATGTTTCAGTTAATTATGGGATTCCGTAAATATGATTTATGGGTATTATATTATGATATAATAATATAATATTTTAATATTAATTAAAGTATTAATATAATAATAATATCTTACAAGTAATGATTATAATATTGTATTTTATATATATATATATATATGTATAATATATTTGTATAAGTATATGAGTATATATATATATATATTTATAAACATATATGTATATTATACACATTTTCTCTCTCACACACCCATGCCTACCAACAACCTTAACACATGGAACACACCCATGCCTACCAACAACCTTGACACATGGATTGCTTTTGTTTAAATTGTTGAAATGAAAGGCAAATCGGCAAGTGGGCAAATGGGCATTGTCTTGTTTCATTTAATGAAATGAACAGGGTAAGTGGCTAATGACGGTTCTACAGAAAAATACTCAAATGTTAAGTATAGATAATAAGAATTAGGATTCTACGTTATCCATAATCATGTAAGAGACAGTACCAACTTCTTCTTTTTCTTCTTCTTCTTCACTCTCCCTAAAATTTCAGGAGAACTATCCTTAGACTAAGCTTGGTGGGTGCTTGGTTGTGAACCAAAAACCAGAAGAGAGAAGACAGAAGTTAGAAAGAGAAAGCTTGTTTTAGCTTGGTGAAGCTAGAACTAAAGCTTGAAGATCCCATAACAAAGCCAGAACTACCATCACCAACACTGATGTGTGGACATCTAAGATAGCAAGTGAAAAGGTTCACTAGCTATTCTGGATTGCAAAGGAAAGAAGTAAGACTTCTGAACTTTGCATTTAATGTTTATATTTGAAATTGTTTTAAATACCAAAAACATACATATGTACATGTTTAGATCTATAGAAAGCCTTTCCGCATGTCCGTATGACGAGTATGGCTTCCCCAGCGGCGGTTGCGCGCCCAAGAACTGATCCCGCTCATCGCACTTCTGTTGTGAACGAGAAACAAAGCATCATTTTGTTCTTTTCCATCAAAACTAAGGGGTCTAATGTTAGAGATGCAGTCTAAGACGTAAATAAAGCCCAATAGGCTATGAGCCCAAAATAGAGTACTATGAAGAATGAGAGAAGGGCATGAGATCCAGCTCGATCTAAGAAATACTTTCCATAGGATAACAAGAACTTCAAGTATAGTGAGGGTCAGAACCTCTTGAGGTCAAATAAACGACCTCAAGTTTAGAATCCAATTCCGAGACCTTCCCTGCCTATGAAGATATTGAGTACAGTATAGCAGAGATCTAAGATATATAATATAACCTAAAAGTTACCTCAAGTGGATTAAGAAGTCTCAAGTAAATACTTTCGAGACCTCTTAGTAGTTGCATATCAGCAAATGATTCATTCTCTTTCCAATTTCTTTCCGGATTACTCTATAATAAAGATCCTAAGCTTAGTAGATATATTTTGCAAGTAAGGCTTATTCCATAATAAGGATCCATTGCTTGGCAGATGTGTTATGTAAGAAGTGTTCAAGATCCTGCAAAATTCATAAAATCGATACTTAAAAAGTAGAATCTCCGTGATTTTTAGAATCATAATACAATTAGGATTGTTATTTCCAGATTTCATGAAATTCTACTGAATTTGAATGACTTAAAGCAACTTAGAAAAGAATGCCAAGAGCAACCGAGTACGTATGATGAAACAAACCTAAGTCATACACACAATCTATCATAATATTTCTCTTTTAGTTCTTTCTCTTAAAAATATTCATAAATAAAACCCTAATTTAAATATCGAAGGGTTTCCGTCTAACAACCTGCTTTTACCTCCATAGGTTTCATTGCGATTGTAGGTTAAAAATTCAATCAAGAGAAAAAGATTAGTGTTAGTGTACTGAGTACAAAGGATAATTTTTGCTACATTAATAAAATTAATTTTATTTATAATAAAATATATTATAATAAAATTTATTTTTTAATATATTTTAATTTTTAATTGTTTTATTTTTAAATTTATATAGTAACTAAATTTTTTATTTTTTTAACATACATAATAAATAATAAGTTATAAAATTAATTTTGTATAAATATACACAGAGGCTGCAAGAGAGGCCGGCGGTTGAAGCAGTAGGCGACGGTGGAAATAGTAACCCTCGCACGCGCAGCACAAGCACCAGCCATCGCTCACGGCACAAGCACAGGCCTACAGGTTTAATGTGGTAGGATCACGTGCAAGAATCAATAAAAGTTGACCAAGGACCCACTTTGCCTGGTGATCATTTCTATACACGTGGAATTTATCCACCTGAGATCTACATGTTTGCAATTTATTAAGAGCCTTGTAATCAATCCTTCATTAATTATTTTTTTAAATCTCCGACCATCGATTTAACTTCAACTTCAACTTCATTTAAATATTAATTAAGCAGTATACAAGTTCAATTTCAATTAATTTTTCAATTTTTTTAAATTTATAATTTTATATAAATTTTATTATAATAAATTTAATTTTAACATTTTTTATTTATTATATAAATTTTTAAAAAATCACTATAATACTAATACTGTAGCAAACCGAGTATATTATAGTTAAAGTTTAAGATTTAAAATTAGTTGGTCATAAAGGCAAAATTATTTAAATATTGTGAAATTGATTTATTTGATAATATTAAATTAGGATTGATCATAAATGTAAAATTGGATAAAATAAGATTAATTTTGAAATTTTTTCAAAAAAAATTAGAATACTTGAACATAAATATTTTCGATCATTTAAAAAATTATTTTTTAAGTAATTTTTGTAATTTTCTCACACTTCAGATATTTAATTTTCCGTGCTTCAAAATTTTTTCAAACAATGAAAATTTTATTAAATTCTCATGTGCTTAAAAATTATTTTCAAATACGAATTCACCCTAATGTGTTTGCAAAAAAAAAATTCAAACACACATACCATTTTACTTCAATTTTTTCAATAATATAGAGAGAAGTATTTTTGTCCAAAAATGGATTACTTAATTAAAAAAAATGAATTTTTAAATTAATTAAAATTATAAATAATCTCAAATTTTGATTATTTTGAAATTTTTTCTAAAAATAAATGTATTTTGGGCCTGAATTACTATAAATGGTTTTTTTATTTAAATATCCTTTAAAATAATATATATATATATATGCATTTTTTTAAAAAATATTATTCTTTGAATTGAAAAATAAAAGTCCTAAACACTTCTACCAACAAAGAAAATAAGTTTTTCTGTTTTCATATTTTCTTCATCTATCACTCTAAATTAAACTTTATAATAAAATTATTCTTGTATTTGTAATCATATTATCTATAGCAAATCTAAGAGATGTTTTTATATATTTCTAAAAGTGAAGCACATGTGAAATATTAATGAAATACAACTTAAAAATTTAATAAATTACAAAACGCATGACTGTATATTGTAAAAGGTCTTATATTGTAAAGATTCTTGTATCATAAGAGCTCATGTATTGTAACAACTTATATTATAAATTTATGAATATGACATTATACGCCCATTTTGTAATATATAATCAACATTATACGACCATTAAAATTATATAATTGTTAATATTACACGACATATGACATAATTATTAACATTATGCGATGATCTTATAGTATTAATTGTGAGTGTTCTGAATAGAAGGATTTTATGTGTAATATATAAACGTAATTAAATTGCATGATCGTTGATATTACGCGGTATGTTACACAACTATTGATATTAAGATTTGAGTAGAAGGGTTTTATAGTAAATTCACAGGCAATTTAGAATAGTCGTCTAAATGTATGGATTAAGGTATTTATATGCAATATACCTATTCTATAATTCTAAGTATATTTGGCACAAATCGCAGTTCAGAACATGAATCGATAAATTAACGACGGAGAAACAAACGCAAAAGCTCGAGACTTGAAACGTGATAAATGGAACGATTGAAAGACTGTATACAGGAGCTACTGAAGTTCACGCTCAGCTCCTACATTGACGGAACCCTAGATTTCAACCTCGGTATCTCCAAAGAATTCTGCTCCAATCTCCTCCGAGACGAATCAGACGACGCCTTTTCATCGTCCAACGGTAATCATACGCTGATATGCGTAGACTATTTGTTTGATTATATTTGTTTTGGAAAAGAAAGTTATTTTTGTTTGATTATAGGTTTTGATTTCGATGTGGAGTATTCTCTTCAAGGAGTTCCTCTGTATCCTTTGTACAAGCGTTTGGCTTTGGCATTGAATCGTTCTGTGATTTCTGGGGATTTTCGTAGGACATATGAGAAGTTGTCATTGATGAATGAAGATAGCTGCTTGGAACAAAAGGAAAAAGAGTGGAGTCAGTTGATTTTGAATAAGGGGTCTGAATTGGTCAATGTTAGTTTAATTTGACCCTGTGATTTAGGGGGAGTTTGGGTGTGGTCTGTATAAAAAGGTTTCGAGTAAAACCTTTTTCTTTTATGGAAAAGCTTCTGAAAATACTTATCAAAAAACACTTTTTTGACTCAAAACGACTGGAAGTGTTTATTTATTTATTTTTTTACTTTACTCAGAAGCACTTTCTGGAGAGGCACTCCATGTGCTTTTGACTTTGAAGTATTTTCAGAAGCATAATAGATGCAGTAGCACTTTGGGTGATCCTAAAAGCTCTACTAAATACCAAACACGCTTAAATTCTTTAAAAGTATTTTATTTAGCTCATTCAAGGAATTAATGCTATTGATCGGTTTGTGGTAGACTTTGAAGGCTGTGGAGTTTGAACTACATGTTCGGGAGCCCTTCTTTTCATTGATAAGAGGTATAATTGATTATCTACTATAACAGTTAGATTGTTTAATATTGATTTCTTGGTAATTTTTTTTTCTAGTTATTTATTGTTTACTATAAATTGAGATTGCGTGTAGATGGCCTGAAAATCGTAGAGGGAAGGTGTGTGATTGAAGATTACAATAGGTATGGCTTATATCAGTTTGTTAATAGTTTTATATATATATATATATATGTACTCTTTCTTTCTAGGATTTTATGTATTATATTTGTTAGTATAATGCACTAGCCGATTTTTCTCTTAGACCAAATTTAAATCTGTGCGACACTCACTAACACGTTGAACTAGTAAGTCAGCTTAAATAAATCTGCACACAGCAAACATAAATAGGTTAATTGTCTACAAAAGTAAGCAAGTAAATGACAATAATCGGAAACAAACAAATATCATCAAGCAACACAGTTCGAGGCTACATAGATAACATGCGCATCACAACACGTCGGAAACACACGCAAACAAGAGCAAACAGGATCAAACAATAGAGGCTAGCAACATATTTTCATTAATCCAAAAATGGAGAAGTATATAGTTATGTCCTAGAGTGCTAATGGCTAAGGCTCTTATGAGGCATCTAATTATCTCGCACTTGCGGCAATGGGCTTATTAACTTAACCTTGGACAAGCAAATGTGAGTACCCTTACATTCTCCTCCATCTAATCTATCGGCATCCTCGACGATTGCGCTGCTTGGAAGTCTTCAATTTTCTGCTGAAACGGCTCCAGATCTTCGGCTTTCTCCCAACTGTTCTCTTCTTTCGCGAGTACCTTTCACTTTACGAGAAATTCATTACGGCGTCGTCTGTCTACGGTTACTTGTCTCTCTGCTAGAATTTCTTCTACTTCTTTGACAATCTTCTTTTGCAATCATTGACTCTTCATCTCCTCTCTTACTTGTTGATTGCACGTGGCGTCCTCCTCGTCGGCGTGGTATGACTTCAATCTGCTGACATGAATAATCGGGTGCATCTTCATTTAGTTTAGCATTTCGACCTTGTACAAAACCTTCCCTACCTTGACAATGACCGGAATTAAGCCTTCATACTTTCGCACAAATCTCTTGTCTAGAGATCTTCGAAAGCGAATCTATTCTAGCATCAACTTAAGTATCACCAAGTCTTCGGGTTTGAACTCAAGTAGTCTTCTATTCTTGTTCGCCCACTTTTTCATCTTAATGGCTACTTTCTCTAAATAGACTCGCGCTATTTCGGTATTAGTTCTTCATTCCTTAGTAAAATTGAATGCCTGAGGAGCTTTTCCCTTATACTCGGTGACTGTGTAAAGTAGAAGTGGCTATTGTTCTGTCGCTAGTTCAAAGGGACTTTGATTTGTTGAGGAGCTTTTCTTTGTATTGAAACAGAATTGTGTTACGTCAAATAATTGCATCCAATTCTTCTGGTTGGCATTAACAAAATGACGCAAATACTCTTCCAGCATCCCATTAAATCTTTTCGTCTATCCGTTGGTTTGGGGATGATAACTTAATGAAATATTTAACTACGACCCAAGAAGATGAAATAATTTAGATCAGAATATTTCGACAAATCTTGAATTTCGGTCACTCACAATGTGTTGTGGTATTCCCCAATATTTCACCACATGCTTGAAGAATAAATCTTGCCGTTTTTTCTGCTCCACCATAGTTTGGCGCTGGATTAAATGTGACATACTTCGAAAATCTGTTAACAATCACCAAAATATTGGTCAAATAACAAATTTTCGGGAGGCTGGAGATGAAATCAAACGAAACACTCTCCCATAGTTAGCTTGGTACATTTAACTACTCCAGCAATCCTGGTGTCTTCAGCTTTTTCACTTTGTCTTGTTGGCAGATAAGACAAGTCTTGGTATAATCCGCTATATCATCCCGCATCTGTGGCCAGTAGTACTCTTACTTCAATAAGGCATACGTCATATGTAATCCTGGATGACTCGTCCATAAAGTTTCATGGCACTCTTTCAAAAGAATTCTCCACAAATCTCCAACTTTTGGGACATATAAACGACTGCCCTTTGTCCACAAAAGTTCGTCTTCCATCCAATATCGGCGAGTCTTCCCTTGTTCTATTAATTTCATGATTATTTGACAGACCGGATCTTTCTCCAAGTTTTCCTTGATGCATTCCCGGAAGGGTATCAAAGTCGTTGCTGTTGACATGGCTGCCATTCTCTTCAAACTCGCGAGCTTTGACTTATGGCTTAGAGCATTCGCCACTTTATTCAAACATCCAGCTTTTTTGCTCAAAGTGAAAATTGAATTCCGCATGGAACTCTTCCCATCGGGCCTGTTTCGGAGTCAATTTCGACTGTGTAAGAAAGTGGCTAACAACTGTATTGTCTATCTTCACCATAAACTTAGATCCCAAAAGATAATATCTCTATACTTGCAAACAGTGTGACATTGCTAATAATTCCTTTTATTGAGCAATGTACCTCTGTTTCGGGTCTAATAACTTTCGGTTCTCTTAAACTACCGAGTGGCCCTCCTACAATAAAACTCTCTCAATTTAAAATCAAATGTATCGGTCTGCACCTCAAATGGCTTGATTATATCCAGAAGCATAAGAACCGAATCTTTCACCATCACTCCCTTCAAGCTATAAAAGGCTCTTCTACATTACTTAAACCATTCTCAAGTTATGCTCTTCTTTAACAACTCAGTTAACGGTGCAACTTTTTTTGAGTACCCCTCTACGAATCGCTGATAGTAGTTAGCCAATCCAAGGAAGAATCATAACTCTTTTACACTTGTCGACGTCTTCTAGTCTTGGATAGCCCTCACTTTGTTCAAATCCATCCGTATGCAACCTTTCTCTATCACATGGCCAAGGAATTTGATGCGCTTCTAGGCAAACGAACACTTTTCTTTCTTCACAAAGAGTTTGTTATCCTTCAGCTTCTAGAATACCTTAGCCAGGTGTTCTTTGTGCTCTTCCAATGCCTTGTTGTAAACCACAATATCATCCAAGTAGACCACTGCAAACTTATCTGAATATTCCTGGAATACTTCATTCATCAATGTATAAAAAGTTGCAAAAGCATTTGTTAACACAAACGGTATCACAAAAAACTCATACGATCTATACCGGGTGACACAGGTTATTTTTGGTTCATCCCCCTCAACAATTCTTATTTGATGGTAGTTCGACTGTAAATCTAACTTTGTGAAGTACTTGGCCGAACTCAACTAGTCGAACAAATCTACGATCAGAGGAATGGGATAAGTGTTGCGGAACGTTAATTTGTTGAGAGCTCTATAGTTGATACACAACTATAGGCTCCCATCTTGCTTCTTTTGGAACAATATCGAGGCTCTGAATGGTGCTTTTGACGGTGTAATGAAGTTGGCCTTTAACAATTCATCTAATTGTTTGCAGAGTTCGGCTAATTCAAGTGAGGCCATTCTGTAAGAGGCATGTGATGGTGGTTTGTCTTGGGCACCAACTTAATATGATGATCAATTGCCCTCTTTGGTGGCAAGGACTTAAGCAGCTGGTCTGGCATCACCTCAGCAAACACCTTCAACACATTCGCAATCTTCGATAGGGTCGACTTTCCTTCTTTCTCCTCCACTGAGGTCGGAATTGCGATGAAGGAGGGTTCTCCTCTTTTAATCCCCTTCTTGAATGGAAGGGCGGATAAGAGCTTCACCTCCGTTGGTTGCTTGATCTTGGCCGGCACCATTACGGGCCTTTCTCCCATGATCAACAAACTACCAGCAAATGAAACTAGGACTACACCCTTTTCTAACAAGAAGTTCATTCCCAAGACAACATCAAAGTCATCTATCTACACGACCACAAGGTTCACCTAACCTTCCCAAGTGCTGATCTTCATCCGCACTTGCTTCGCCAACCCGCTCGTGGGTAAGGCTTTAAAGTTGATCGCCTTCATGAGGCTAGCATCTCCCTTGAGCTTCAGCTCAAGGCACTTCATTTCAAGAGCGAAAATGAAATTATGAGTGGCCCCATGTCCAACATAATACTCTTTGCCATAATCCCATTGATTATAGCATCAACGTATAAAAGGCCCTTTCTTGCGAGCTTCTTGCACTCGGATTGTTTTTACAAGGTATTCAACATCCTCAGTGCCACCATATGATTAGTCTCTTTTGTTTCTTGATCACCCGTAGGTGCCTCTTGCGATTGATCTTCAGTTGTCACGGCACTTAGTCTCGTTTTCTTGGGGCACTCAAAGGCTCTATACGGGCCATTGCATAACCAACATCCAAACGGCTTCTTGCCTACTTTTACATTATTGGAAAATGTTGGTTTTCTAGGGTGATTCGGCTCTGGCCTCTTAAACGCTCCCCCACCTTTATTGGGGACCCAATTCCTGGGCCTCTTGCTCTCATTACCGTTCCCTCCTGACAAAGGTAATGGTCTTTTTGCTTGGGGACCATCACGTGAGTAGTCTGATAGCCGTTCAACGGCAACTTATACAGAGGGGAGATCTTGCACCCTTTGTCGTTGAAATTCTTTTCGAGCCCAAGGTTGAAGGCCTTCCATGAAGTAGAACAATCGATCTTTTTTTATTCATAACTTGAATATCTAACATCAAACCTGAGAATTTCTTCACATACTCGCGGATTGTTCCAGTTTTGGTCAATTCATGTAGTTGTCTTCAAGTAAGGTACGCCACATTTTCAGGGAAGAATTGGTTCTTTAACTCTCGTTTCAGGTCCTCTTAGGTGTTAATTGTGTAGCGCCCATCTTGGACCTCTTAGTACTTCGTCCTCCACCACAACTTAGCATCCCCAAACAAGTACATGGACGCAATGATCACTTTGGCATTTTTAAAATCTGTCCTTACAACTCGAAAGTATTGCTCGATATCAAACAAAAAATTTTCAAGCTCTTTGGCATCTCGAGCCTCTCTATAGTGACTCAGTTCCGACACTTTTAGTCGGCTATATTCAGAGCTTGGGGCGGTTTCCAGTTAAGTTGCAAGGATGCGAGTAGTAAGGTTCGTCCTTGCTTCAACTTGCTTTAGTTGTTTTCGCAATGTGCCCATTGAGCTGCGACACTCCTCTGCGATCTCGGATATCGTCGCTTGCATATCAACAATATGTGTCTCCAAATCTTCAAGGAGTCCCCCATTAGACAATTCGGCACTAGAGCCAAAGCTTTTGTTTTGTAGTACACTTACTCGAGAATGCAAGGATTCTAGTAACATCACAGCCAGTTTCAAGTCCTCGGTATCGGGTGAGCCCACTCTCTTCCGTGCCATCTCCAAGGCTCGTTGACAATTCTTGAATTCTGTCAATTTTCCTTCAAGTGTATCTAATGCCCGTTTACGTTCTTCCAATTCTATCTATTTTCTTTTGAGAGCATCCAATCGGTTTGCTTTCAAAGAGCTAGCTTTTGTAGACATCATTATTGCAATCTTGTGCTCTGTTACCAACTGTCACTAGCCAATTTTTCTCTTAGACAAAATTTGGATCTGTACGGCACTCACTAGCATGTTGAAATAGTAAGTCAGCTTAAATAAGTCTGCACACAGCAAGTATAAATAGGTTAATTGTCTACAAAAGTAAGCAAGTAAATGACAATAATCGGAAATAAACAAATATTGTCAAGCAACACAGTTTGAGGCTACATAGATAACATGCGCATCACAACACATTGGAAACACAAGCAAACAAGAGCAAACAGGAGCAAACAATAGAGGCTAGCAACATATTTTCATTAATCCAAAAATGGAGGAGTACACAGCTATGTCCTAGAGTGCTAATGACTAAGACCCTTATGAGGCATTTGATCATCTCGCACTTACGGCTATGGGTTTATTAACTTAGCCCTGGACAAGCAAATGTGAGTGGCACTTGCATCGTACCTCTGATTTGCAGTTGAGCCTAGTTTTTTGTAGTATAGTTATGGGTTTTGATATCCTTTTTGCTCAATAATTTTAGTATGAAGCTGATTATTGTATTTTTCTATTTAAAAAGGAAAGAAATATAACTTTTTGATGATGTTAACGAGGTTTTTTGTGGTGTCAATTTTAAAGCTTTAACTATTAATTTATGGGTTGTTATGATCACAGTTAATGAATATTCTCTATTTGCCATTGGTATATGTGGTTTCATTGATCACCGGCATTTTGTTTTGCTATTTATTTAGTTATTTGATCACAGAATTGCACCAGGTGCAGTGGTTCTCTTAAATAAAAACACGACGCTTCAAGTTCAGGTGATAGCATATTTATGTAATTCATTCTTGACTTTCATATTTTGAGGTTAGTAGGGCCTTCATAATTTTATCAATTGGCAGTATGTTTGCCATTATGTTTCATTTTCAGAGATGTTAGAAGCGGAGAGTGTTGTGACAGTCCTTCCCGGAGTCAAAACCGTCGAAGAAGGTATTAGAGTTGTAATATGATCAGATAGCATCAGGTTACATTTAGGTTTAAGTAGGCATTCTTATTTGAAACTCAAATGAATGGCTTTTGGTTTCTTTTATTTCGTGACTGGTTGTGCTAGAGCCATAAATGTTGGCAAATACCAAAAACTCCAAGTTGTTACCATAAATTTGGAATGAGGTTTAGCATTCTTGAATATTGTTGTATAGGTGAGCATGGAATGCTAGAATAGAGTTGTAGATGCAGAACTAGAGTCATAATGCTAGTTTAATGGATTACCAAGTACATCTTCTGGCAAATCAGCCTATCCTCTCTATGGGGCTTGAATGGTTGTTGCCTCTTTGAATAGCAAACAATGAGCAACTGCTGACAGGTCTGTGAAAACTAAGAGGACAAAAGGGACCAAATGAGGAGAAAGATATGGGTATAGTCTAAGCAAACCCGTTTGGATAAAGATTTAAAGCTCTAAATTAGATATTTATCTTTATAGAGTTTTATTCTTTTCTAGACTAACGGGAAAAAAGTTTGATCAAGTCTAATTCTTAGATCATTCTACTCTTAATGTTGCACTGATGCTTGAATTAAAAGGATCCATAAGTTTTAAAGAAATTCATAGCTACATAAGGGCTAAAAAAGTGTTAAAAATAGTGCTTCAGTACCTTGCTGGACTATATATGACTTGCAGAAAATAAATACTGATATTGAATAAACATATAGAAGTAGAAGAGAAGGAAACTATAATGCATTTAGTTTACAATTGGTAATCCCTAACAATACACAATATCGATTAAAATTGTTCAAAATTTCAAATATTTCCCTTCGTGTTGGCATGCCGGTGCAGTTTAGGCCAATAAGCAATTTCTAGATGCAGGAACCTGTCAAGATCTTTAATAAGAAAATTGTTGAGCTAGTTGGTATTGCTTTTGTGGTAAATATTTGTCTCTGTATTAGTTTTGGGCATTATATATAAATTTCACTAGCTTGAGGATTGGGTGAGTTTTATGATCTTTGGTGTCTGAATTAAATAGGGTATAGTGTGTATGGCTTTTTCAGGTGTGCAAATTTATAGGAAGTTTTATACGGAGGAGAAGGAAAGATTCAATGGCGTCCTAGCAATATGTGTTTCTAAACTAGCTGCTCAACCCTGTGTTACTTTGGCCAGCTTGTTGTCTGTGAGTTGCTTACTTTCTGCATTATTGGCTCGAGTGTTTCTTTTTCTGGTACATAAATTTTATGTTTTTACGTTTCCTTTTATTGTTTGAATAGAAATGTGACTTGGTTGTCCTTATCCTGATTAAGTTTCAAATTGTCAGTCAAAGAATGGAAGTACAATAGAAGGTTATAAAGTTCATACTTAATGAGTATGTGAATTGCTATTAAAATAGGCTATAAAGCTGTAAATAATGATATCATACTGCTTAAGGTTCTGCTAGCAATGAATTGAAAACTACAAAAGGAAATAGAAGTTACAAATTGATATGTTGCAGTTATTAACTATTTTCCCTGCTTATTGGTATCTTGCATCATGTTCGATAATGTTAACAATATACACATAGACTGAGAATGCAATATGCAATCTGAGAATGAACTTGTGTTGTACACATCACGGTCGTTTGTTAACCATTGAAGTTATGGTCGATCTGAGAATGAAATATGCAATCTGTTTGAGGACTGAAAGTGCTTGAAAAATTTACCCTGGTTCAGCTTATCAAGAAACCTTTTTTTAATGGACTCCATTCTTGCATGTAAAATAAATTTACTGAATGTGTTATTGGATCTATCAAATACATGATGAATAGTCAACTTGGTTTTTTGAAGATTGCACCTGCTATTGAATCTTGATATTGGACTTTTAAGTAAATTTTGATGAAAACACAGTTGAAGTTTTGTTAACATCTATGGTTGTTCAGCTAGAATATTCTTTTTTGCATGAATCAAACCGTTGATGGAGCTGTATGGATTGAACTAGGTTATTGAAGGATGTCAGTTACTTGTTTTAGTGGTGATTGTAGTCCATTTGATTGATACTTTTAGGTATCACCTGAAACATATTCATTGTGTATACGTGGCATTTATGCCTTTCTGAATGTGTTCCAGCAGGGAATTTGTAGCTTTTCCTGTGGTCACATTTAAAAATAAGATACATCATGCTTATATCTTTCTGCCTGATCATGTGTTATATCAGGTTGTTTCTTCTTATTGTGATTTTCCTATTGTTGCAGTCGGTTACTAGATGCCAAGCATATTGAGTATAGCTTGTACATGTCATACACTTCTTATGATCAATATATATGTACTTTTTGGATGTCCAAAAATCTCTCAACCTTTCTATGTACACCAAGTTCTTAATTAGGGGGACTACTTCTGGACCTTACAACCTTGATAGGCAGGAAACTTGTAGGATATAAATATCCTGGGTAGGTTGCCCCAAGGGGTTTTGAACCCCTGACCTCTTGGTTGAATCCAAGAGCCTTTTACCACTCATAGTACCCCTTGGGCTATTAATTCTATAACTTTCCATTTTGCATCTGTGTGCAAAAATGCATAGATATATGTGTTTGCATGTGATTGCCAATTTTTCCCATATATGATTGGCCATGGCCCATGTAAAATATCCAAGACATGCCCCTGCCTTATAAAATTGCAATCTCTTGGTAAATAGTCCTAACTTTTTGATGTTTTTAATTTAGGGACTGAGTTATGGAGGTATTCATAGCCTTCTGGGTCTTGCACATACTGTTGGAACAATTTCAGATGCACTCCCCCCACCAACATCAACTCTTCTCTCATCCTTCATGTTGCCTTTTAAGCCAAATGTAAGATAATGAGCTGTTTTTAATTGCTTTTTGTCTTGTGCTCCATGGAGGTTTTTCTCCCATTGGACATTATTTTCATTAACTAAAATATTAGATATGTCGATTATC
The DNA here is from genome assembly GCA_035584115.1 of Cedrela odorata. Lineage (NCBI taxonomy): Eukaryota > Viridiplantae > Streptophyta > Magnoliopsida > Sapindales > Meliaceae > Cedrela > Cedrela odorata. The sequence goes on from JAXCLQ010005666.1 coordinate 21,923, forward strand.
TTTCTGTGATGACTATGCAAAAGAAGACTTGTCTGATCAGTCAGACAGTAGTGAGAAAAAGCTATTTGGGTTTGTCTGCACAATGCGAGAAACAATATCAATATCTATTCTTTCAAAATTCAGGAGATTTTCTTGCAGGCTTTTATGTTTTTGTAGGATTGATTGTTTTAAGTTGCAGGATTGATTGTTTTAAGTTGTAGGATTGATTGTTTTAAAATTTTGAGTTGCTTATTATATTCTCTTGTTGATGGAGGTCAAAGGTAGTACCTTAACTCATGGAGCCAGGGCCTTGGCAAAACATGCTATTAGGAGCAGCAACAGATACTGGGGTAGATATGATGGAAGCGGTCAGTATTGATGTGAACTTGATTTTCTACTATGGTTCTTAAACATATTTTTGTTTATTTCTGTTTTTATTTTTCTTTCTTATCTCATTTAATATAATATCTTCTAGACACAAGCATAGGCATATTAAGCCATCTCCAATATACACGTTTTGAAAAATTTATGATGAGCTTGAGCTTGCCTTAGTTAAACAGCGAGCTTGATTCAAGCTTTTTCACAAGTCTATTTACACCTTTATTATCAAGCCTACAAAAATCTGTTTTGAGCCTATAAGGTCATTTATGTTTCTTGTTCGTGAGTTGTCTGAGTCAAGTTCATGGCGTAAACAAATTGAGGTCACTTGATATCTGAATAAACAAATTTGATGAACTTTTATCAAGCTACTCATGAACAGCTCAGTTTGTTTCCAAACCTACTAGGTAGAGTGAAAAATAGAGTTCCTTTAGTGTCTACTACAATGGTTTTGGGTTGTGTATTGAGGATGTGAATGTATATCCTGGAGTGTGTTGAGGTTAAGGATGTAATTTCCAGATCATCAATTGGAATTTCTATTGTGTACATTTAAAATCTAGTGCATCTTCCTTTGTTTTAGGCAGCAATTACGTTGAAAAATAAGTCATAATAAAATAATAGGAAACATTTAAATGTAAAATTTGGGTTCTTGGTGAAAAAGGCTAGGATTTCTGGGTATTTTTGGTCATGTCTTTGTATGGTTTGGACCCTATCAATTTATTTGATACTGAAATTTTTTTCCTAGGAAAAATGAAATATTTTAAAAAAAGCATTATTTATTCCATGCTATAAAATTGTTGATTTTTCCTTTTTCTCCAGATTCTAACAAAAATAGGTTTGCAATGGATGTCATTGGTCATTTAATAGCTTATTGTTGCTGGTTGAATGCGCATATTGTTCAACCTCACGGGATTGTCTTTGAGATTAGGGTAGCTGATGGCTATGGTGCGCGATGGTCCAAGGATGGAACCAAGGTATATGTTTAGTGTTTCATGTATGCTTGCAATTATATTTGTTTAAACAAGTTGTGTTTGTGAAAGTATTATTATTACTATTCTTGTTATTTTTGAAGCGTCAATGTGAAAGTTTTAACATGTAAGGATGCATTGGCCTGACTTAGAATGTTGAACTTTGAATGCCCGAGTGGAAATTCTTTTTTTTTTCTTTTGAATTTGTATTCGTTCTGAAACCCCTATCCCATCCCCGAAAAAAAGTTAAATAAATAAGATTAAATAAAATAACTATCTTCTTTTTCCAATGTATTAGTTAGTTCAAGTGAACACTCAAATAAGCTACAGCTGAAATTGGAATTGAGTATTCAGGCCAAAACATGTATCCTAGTAACTGGAAGGTTCAGTGCCTTTGGCTTGTTGCATAAAGCCATTTCTATTTCGACGTACCTTGAATGCAGTTATAATTAAGCATTTTGGCTGGCATAAAATTAGCTTCTTTGAAAAAGATTGTTCTAGTATTGAACCAAAACTTTGAATAGAACCTTTGAATACATAAAGCTTTATCCTTAATAGTGGTCACTGCCAAACCAAATATTTTAATTTTTCATGTTCATATTTGTGTCATTTCAGTTCATTGGATTTCTTGAACCATACATGGAAGATGGTCACTCGAAGGGATGGAAGCATTGAATGTAGATATTTTTATATTTGTTTCATTGATCTATACTTAGTATGTTTACTTTCGACTACTCACTCCCTCTTTCTATTTTATTTCCTTTTGTTGTCTTGAAAATATGCCCGGCCGAGTCTTTAGATTCATGGGATCAATACTTAATTCAAAGTGACAATTTGTATTCTCTTTCTCTTATTTATTTATTTATTTATTTGGGAGAAACAACAAAGAATGTGTATACGACGATACAAATCAAGGAACCGAACCCTTAAACACTTAAACCCTAGTCATACATACTCAACCCATCAACACATATCTTAACCCAACCCAAGACCAACCTATAAATACCTTAATTTATCCGACCTGAATACACTTATACACAATCCAATTCGGCCCAACCCTCAATTTTTCTTTAGCCCATTCAGTCCAAGCCTCATTTAAAGACTAAATTTATTCTCTTTGTTTGACTATGCTCATTTGGGTCAATGAGACATCACTTGTTTGATTGTCAAATCACTTTATATAAAGCAAAACAAGAAAAAAGTTACAAGTAAGCTCAAAGTCAATTGCAAGATCCAAGAATGCATTTATTAGACTTTGACAATTTTTACAGAAAAAAAAATTACAAGCAGCAAGTTTAAAGTCATTTGCAAGATCCAATGATTATTTATTAGGCCTTGACAATTTTTACACTTAAAAAGTATCTCTTTGACTTTGTATCTTGGTGTAGTATGTTTTAATGTTATTTTAATTTGAAGAGCTTTATCAGAGATCTCTAATTCATTGTAAAGAGTTTTTGTTGGAAATTGAATGAAAAAATTTTAAGCTTTTTTTTCAAGTTTGAGCAAACTTGTATCCTAAATTCTCTTGTGGCCAGAATTTAGGTGAGTCTCTTTAATTTGTGGTTTTGCCTACATACCTTGGATCTATCTTGGCTACTTTAATTATTTTTACTTTCAATTAATTCACAAATTGATCTCATTCAACTCCATCCAAGTTTGGTTGGTTACTCATCTTATGATATTTGTGGATTTGTTTAAGATATAAATTAAGATTGGTATCAGACCTTTGGATTGGCTAAGGTGAGTTCATTTAATTCCTTTTCGTAACTTTGTTAGTTGAAAGAACAAGTTATTATGTGAACTTGAGAATTGAAGTTGTATTGTGTGTGTAGTGTTGTTTGAAGTTTTTGTTACGAACTTTGAAATTATAGTAGTTGCGGACTTATTAAACAGTAATTATGAGATGATCATTATGAATTGAACTAAACTTGTTAGAGATGGTTATAGTAGATTTTGAACAAATTCACAAATGTCACAAGGTAAGTAACCAGCCAAACTTGGATGGAGTTGAGTGAGATCAATTTGTGAATTAATGAAAAATAATCAAAGTAGCCAAAATAGATTTAAGGTGTATAGGCAAAGCCACCAACCAAGGAGACCGCCACCTAAATTCTGATCATAAGATAATTTAAGATAACGTTTTACTCAAGCTTGAAAACAAGTTTAAAATTCTTTCATTCAATTTCAAACAAAAAACTTCATTTACAATGTATTAGAGACCTCTTATAAAGGTATAGTACAAATTAAAATAACATTAAAACATACTAAATCAAGATACAAAGTCAAAGAGATATTTTATTGGTGTAAAAATTATCAAGACTTAATAAATGCATCATTGGATCTTGTAATTGATTTTAAGTTTACTTGTTTTAACTTCTTTCTTAGTGTAGAAATTGTCTAAGGGCTAATAAATGCATTATTGGATCTTATAATTGATTTTGAGCTTACGTGTTGTAATTTCTTTATTAATTTGCTTCATATAAAGTGATTTGGCAATCAAGCAAGTAAGGTGTCATTGATCTAAGTAAATATAGTCAAACTAAGGGAATAAATTAGGTCTTTAAATAAGCTTGGGCTAGAAAATTGAGGGTTAAGCCAAATTGGGTTGTAGTGTATAAATGTATTTTAGCCATGTAAGTTAAGGTATTTATGGACTGGTCTTGAGTTGGGTTAGGATGAGTGTTGATGGGTTGAGTGTGTATGGCTAGGATTTGAGCATTTAAGGGCTTAGTTCCTTGATTTATATCAGTATAACTTATAACTATTATACTCAATAATTAACACCTTTTTAAAGAACTATTTTAAATAATAATGATTTATAGAATGAAATCATCTACTAGTATGTATGAAATTACTTCCGGATGAAGTTCCATCTCCTATTGTTAAACTTTTATAAAATTAGTGCATCAATTTACAAATATTGTCAGTCCTATGTTATATAGTTTGATGAAATGACGAAAATAATATTTTATAAAATTAATAAATTTGAAGTAGTTCTACAGTGATTACAAGTTATTGGAATGCAGATTGATAGTCTATACTTTTAACGGTATGAATAGTCATGAGCAGAAGTGATGGGATTTTGGTTAATCAAATGTTTGAGGTTGCATAACAGATTTGATGAGCATACCTATAATCATTACATAAAATATTATCAGGTAAGTTGTCAATTGGATTAACAGACAAAAGTGAGGTTGATTGTGAAGAAAAAATTAATAATAAATAACATTGAGATATTAATAAAATAATATTCCTTCATCTTCCCTCATTTATTACTCATTAGAGAATCTACCATATTGTGTTGGCAGATAAAACTTCCATTTATCTCCATTTGTAAGATGGGATTATGCTTTTGACTTGGCTCATTTGGCTTCTAGTTTCTCCGTTTGTTACTCATTTTTTCTTTTTACATTTTGGTTCTCTAATAGAATTCCTAGGTGCTTAATTTTAGTTTTGAGTTGCATGCACATATTATCTATTGGTTCTTCTCCTTGTATGCTTCCTCTATATTAGGATGTAATCCCTTAATTAATCGTTTACCCTTTCAACCAAACACTGTTACGTGTCAATGAAGAGCTTAATAATGTTAAGAGTTGTATATTAAGAAAAGGATCATGTCAGGAAAGAGAACAAGAGAACTTTACCAAAAGGTGATTGGCAATAGTAGTAGTGGCACTGACGATGTCAGTTGAAATAGGAGTATATACAGAAATCTTAGTTTTGTAGCTTAACCACCATTAAACATACAACTGCAGTCATCAAAGTTGTAAGTGTGAAATCAAGCTGGTCCTTGACCATAATATTTGTTTAATAATAATTGCAATTGTCATGATGATGGCAGCAATGATCACTCTATAATTTATGCTACTGTCCAGCTCACAATTTCATGACTACAGTGGTAAAAAATGATTGTAGATGGGAAAATTGACGGATGGTAAACTATGCAGCCAACGCTGAAATAATATGAATCAATTGTGATTGATGAAATCGACCACAAGAGAGAGCAACTTGACCTGTCACTTGACAACCAAGATAAATATATTTGTAGGCCACATCATTACAGAGCTTTCATATGGATCTGCTTACAACATGATTGCATCAGACTGCCCCCTCAGGTGGACAAGTTTTAATTGCTCTCTATGTGGTCTTAAAGTTGGTTTATCTGGTTTGTTCTTCCATACTATGTCTGATTGAGCCATCATAATCAGTGACCTCTTGCCATGAACATATAGTGTATGTAGTTATCCTCTGGACAAGTGATATCAAAATTTAATCCTTTAAGGATTCTTGAAGGCATGCTACATACAGTAGCTAAAGACATTTTCTGTTTCCTCTCTACTTTAATAATTATCGAACAATAAAATTATTTGCATATCCTAAAACATGGCATTATTGCTTTTCAGAATCCTCAGTTTTACGTTTTCTTATTTTAAATAGACCAGTCTCTTAAATTGTGGTTGTGGTGCCATCCTTTTATAAACTGAAAGACATACAGTTGCAATTATACAGATATCTACAAGGCCTAAAATACATGAATTGTGAAGATACATACTTATGAATTGTAGTCACTCTCTATGATGTGATTGTCGTTATCTGTTAGCTTTGCCTTTTTAAGGTAGTGATTTCTACTTAAAGCAGTCAGTGTGATGGAATCACTAGTTATTTATTGGAGGGATTGACCCAAATTTGGTGTTATAAGCCAAATCATATTTTTAAAATTAGGCAAATAACACATGCATTTGAAGAGTTGCTTTTTGTATCACGAACTTTGCACGTGAAAATTGCACATACTTTTCAGGGAAACTGGAAACACACTGGATGCTTTTAGTGTTTCATCTCTTTGATCATGTGCAATAGATTTTGTACTTTGTTTGGTCTTGAAGTGATTGTGGCTTCCATTATTCTTTCACCTGTAATCAAAGTTTGTGATGTCTGCAGTGCAATAAATTTTTCTTCAAGAGTTTCATCTACATAAGAAGTCTTATTTAATTTATCTTCATTACATTTTCATTTGTCTTTGCCAACTAGAATTTTCATTTGGACATTTCCCACGCGAGACCCACATGTGTGCATACACTTTTTTCATGAAAAAGTGATGCTTGTTGAATTTTTGCAATTCTTACTGTAATCATTGAAATGACCATGGTCCCAAAGCTTTACAATATTTTCCATATCTCAGAGGTTGTCTTCTCAAGATATCTAATGAACCTCTTAGTCAAGTGTCTTGATAGGTTATTGTGGTTGAATTTGGTTGAATTAAATCAACCAAGAATTAATCAGCGATACCCCAACTTATGTTGAACACTGTTCTTATTCCATTGTTTTTTTTTTCTTTTTGTGTCTGTGGTATTGGAAATTCTTCGACATCTTATTGATACCTGTTATGTCGATTTTTGGCACCTAAGTTTACTCTTGTATGTAAGGTTATGGTTTTTGGTATATCGTGGCTATTTGTGGTCGTTTAGATCTGTCCTTTGAAGTCTCGTAAGAACACTTGCCAGGGATAAAAACAAGTTGCCCAAGAATGTTAGAGCTGTATTACCTGATTTTGACACAAAATTGAAAAATCAGTGGAGGTATGTAACATCACCTCTCAAAGTTGTACTTCTTTTCTACTTTTGTTGGAACATTTCACGTGCCTCTTTAATTTTCCTTTACCACGTAATTATTAGATCATATTCAGCACCCAAGCTTATTATGTTCACTGATTTGATGCATAATCTACTTAGATTTTGCTCTATTCGATTGAATTTGGCTGTCGTTGTTTCATGCTGAAAGTAGCATTATTCATGGTATCTGTTGATATAGCTCTGTTGTGTAACTAACCCACAAACTAGGATTGTTAAATTAGTGCAAATTTCAATTGTCTTGTTTCGGGTTTGGTGTTATTCTATGTAAATTACCTTGGTTTATAAAACAGGTAAAGATTATGGAACTCTAAACAATATTTTGACGATTTTAGTGTGGAGGATTATGATGATTTTAGATTACTTGTATGAATATATGCTTTCAGTGGAACTCAAGTTCTACCAAAGTTTGGCTTTCTGTGTATATGGTCGGTTTGAGGGCCCTGTCTTGTTTGTGTAAGCCATAATCACTTTTCAGGCAGCACTTCCAGTCCCAGAGGTGCTCTTCTAACCTTTGGTGTAAGCAGAAAAGCACTCAAGTGGAAAAGCCAAGACCCTTGCATCAATGGAAAAGGGCATGAAAAAAAGTCAAAAAGGAAGTGAGCGAGGGACGTCACCTTTTTGTTAAAGCATTTCATTGATACATTATTTGCTCATGGTTTAATCTTAAAAAGTCTGGCGTTATCAAACTCCTTTTGAACAATTTAAAGATATATATATATATATATATATATCAATATTTGGTTGAAGAAAACTAAAATGTTTCCTGAAGTATTTCTTAATGAAATATATCCTTTAGAAAATACTGTTTTGTTATTTTCATGGTAAAAGCTGTTGGGCAAAAACATAAAAATAAATAAGAATTGATGTTATAACAATAAGATATAAAATCACATCAATTTATATACATATAGTATTATTTTGACAAATAATTTGTATATATATAATATAATATAATATAATATAATATAATATTATATAGTTTATATAGGTAGTCTTATTCAGTGATAAATATCTTACATTTGATCACAATATCTCATGTTCAAGGTTATCATGAACCATGCATATGTATTAATATTACATTCATAAACTTTCCCATATTTTACAAACTTTCAATTATTATTTCTATGGCTGAGGAACATGAAATTGATGGACCACTTGAATGGAATCATTTTAAAAGGCTTTCTTATTTTAACTATTATTATTTATATATATATATATATATATTTATATTAATAAAATGGCTTAGGCAAAGACATTAAAAACACTAGTTTCAACCTTGTCTTCTTTTCTAATCATTAGCAAGGCATAAACATCAATTTGATACCATTTTTATTTTTTAATTCACCCTTCTTTTTCCCTTTTTTTTTTTAATACCTTATTTTTGTTTCATATAATTTTTCCTCTTTGCCCACCACCTTCCATAATTTCGATTAAGATTAGGATGAATGAATGCTGAATTCTTAAAGTTTAGTCTAATATGTAAATTAATCTTAATAGTTTAAAAATATATCTATAAACATCCTAATATGTTAATTATTGAAGCATAAAATAAATTTTTATAAAAAAATTTAAAAAATAAAACAGTGAAAATTAACAGATTCGAGTCAACACCCCAATTCATTAGTTGTAATAATATAAAAGTGAAATTCTCATCCTAATAAAAAGTACCAAAATTAATAAATTAGGGTGTTTAAGATTTTAAGCCTCTAAAATTAATTTGTACATAAAGCTAAAATTTTAAAAATTTAATAGTAATTAACCCTTAAAATTATTAGGCTTTAAAAGTGGAATATTTGAGTATATGCAGTCTTGCTCTATGAAATCAAATTAACAATAATACTAAAAATATGAAAGTTTATGTAAAATATAATTCAATAACCTTTTCTAGTCAGATAACATAAATTTACTCGTTTTTCTCGTTTATTGATAATAAAAGAATCGTTCTAATTTTCAACTCTTTATTAATACCAATTTTGAAAATATTATGTTTAATGAAATAATTTTTTTAATGAAATATTATGTTTAATGAAATAATCATTTTCATTAATATGTTTACTTAGTTTTCTTTTTTCTAACCTTCATTATCAATATTATGTGTTGTGACAACGAGGTAAGGATTGAAATAAATTAATTATGGGCATGAAGTATGGAGTGAACTAACAATGAGAAGGATTGAATTGACTAGAAATATCATGAAACTAAGAAGATAATAAAAGATGAATTGTCAAGTTCAAATTGCTTTTGAATGGAAAGTGATTAATGTATAATAAACTAATTAATGATAGTTATTGTATGATTATTAAAAGGCAGCTGAGTTGTAGACTTAATTGGAAGTTCTTTTGAGTGCAATCAAAATTAATAGACATGTCAATTTCCTAGGGTCTAGTAATAATAGAGATTAATATTTATAATTTGAACAAGTGAAGTGATTCAATGATAAAGAATATTTATATGAATAAAGAATTAATAATAACATTATTGTTACTACCCCTATCTATTAATTTAACATAGTAATTATAATAACAAAATGTGAAAACTTAAAACTCTTCCAATTTGATATACACAAAATGCAAAACTACTCTAAGAGTTTATTTGATGTTGTTAAACCTGATTTTAATATTATTATAATATTAAAAATAATCTCTTCAAATTTTGAGTTAAGTGGTTAATCAATTATTAGGCGTGAAGCTACTATTGGGAAAATTCTCAAAATAATCATATTTTTAAGGTCATTTACTTAAATAACTAATTTTACATTTTTCTTATCAAGTTAATCAATTTTACAATTTTTGAATAAAATTTCTCCCATGTGTGTACAAACACATACTAACAATCATTTTATTATTTATTATTTGATTTTTCTTCCTTTCTTTA
>JAXCLQ010005666.1:31851-48994 GCA_035584115.1 Cedrela odorata
CCCAGTCCTTGTTTTTAATTTTTTAATTTTTTTAAAATTAAATTTATTATTAATGCAACAAAAATTGCTTATGTGAATCTTATGCACCAGTAACGATCTTCCTCTTCTTATACTCAACATGCAACCACAATCATCAACTATGGGATAAAAAGTCGGTTGTTTGAAGAAAACCCTTCGATGTTTAAGTCAGAGGTTTACCTTTTAATATAAGAGAGAAAAAGAGTTAAAGAGTTAAAGAGAATATAAGTTTCTTCTAACAGAGTTTCATCATCATCCTACCTGGTAGCCATTAGCCTCCTTTTATAAGTGTAAGTTTCTCAACCTTGATAGAATTTTATCAAATTTGAAAATAATAATCCCAGTAATATTTTAATTTTAAGAATCACGAGAATTCTCTTTTGTAAGCATCGGCTTTCTGAATTTTATAAAATCTTGAGCCCTTCTTGCAGAATACTTCTATCAGGCTAATAATCCTTATTATAGAATAATCTGGAGAGAGTTTGGGAGTGAAATGAATCCTTCATAGATACGTAATAGTAATAAGGTCTTGGGAGTCCTTATTTGAGACTCATTTATCCATCTGAAATAAGTTCAAGTATTGCATGTCTGATACCTTTATAAGCTGTGGTTAAGACTTTTATAAGTTATGGTTAAGACCCTTATAAGCTGTGGCCGAGACCTTTTTAAGTTGTAGCTGAGACCCTTGTAAATTGTGACCGAAACCTATATAAGTTGTGGCCGAGACTCTTGTAAGCTGTGGCCGAAACCCTTGTAAGCTATGACTGAAACCTTTACAAGTTGTGGTCAAGACCCTTGTAAGCTGTGGCCGAGACCTTTTTAAACTGTGGCCAAGACCATTGTAAGTTGTGGCCGAAACCATTGTAAGCTGGTCTTAGAATATGAGGTTCTAACATAAGATCTTTGACATGATCTTAAAAGGTCTCGGCTATTACTACTCCTAAGGTCCTTGTTATTCTCTGGATATTTCTTCTTAGATTGGGCCAGATCTAGAGAAACTCTTCTATTCTTCATGGAACTCTGCTCTGGGCTTATAGCTCATTGGGCTTCACTTAGGCTATGAATTATATCCCCAACATCAAGCCCCTTAGTTTTAGTCAAATAGTGATTGTTTGGCAAAAACTAAAAGTTGTAATTTGAAAAAGACATGCCCATACATAAACTTTTAATGCTAACTCAAAATCCGCAATCCTTCATCCATGCAGCAACTTTCAATTGGCTTATCGGACAACATCGTTTTGGGTTCTAAAGAAGCTAGTGTAGAACCATTTTGATGTGCTAAGGCAGTTGCCAAAGGGTAAAAAGACTGCGAGTGCCTCTCAGGCCTCTAAGGTTGAGACTGGGCCTTTGGCTCTTAGGAACATGGCTGAGATATCTGCTCCCCAGAATGTCGTTGTCATCAACCTCTACTAAAGGAGCTAAGGCCCAAGGTGACATACCACCTCCTCTTGCCCTCAAGATAGATAAAGGGAAACACAATAAGAAGGTTATTGCGGTGGATGAGGATGATGAGCTGAGGCAAAAAGAAAAGGATGCCAACTCAAAAAAAATGGTAGTAACATCGTCACATCTCATCTTCTCTCAGATAATCTTCCTAAAAACAAAAGGAAGTTCTTCGCCCACTTCCTTCCCTGTATAGGTGGAAGAGATCCCACTCGCATACTCTAGCGGCTGCTACGCCTTGGGGGATTTTGAACTACCTTCTAAGGTGGCCGAGATGTGTAAGTTGATCCTCATTTTACTTTTCAGGGAATGAAATATTCTTGGTCTTTGCTAATATCTTGTTATTTGCATAATCTGCTCAGATGCAATATGCCGCTATAGTTTGCCGAGATGCTATTAATGTTGTTTTCACGGGCCCAGTGACTTCAGAGATTGTCTGGTTGGGGTAGAAGGCCGAAGAAGCGTAGATGAACGAGGCCATGGAGTAGACTCAACTTGAGGCTGAGAAGGAAAAGTGGGCTCAAGAGATGAAGGAGCTTCAAGTTAGAGTGGTTACTGCTGAATCTTCCCAGGCGAAGTACAACAGAAGAATAAGCACCTTAAAATATGATCTAAATAAGTCTTGGGCGGAGTGTCAGAGGCTTTACTAAGGCCGAGAAGAAGAGGTTTGTGTTCCTGTGAGACGTTCCAAGGTTGGAATCAAGGCTTAAATCTGACTTGAATATATGACACTTTGTGACTTATAAAATCCTCAAGTTCCTCTTACTAATTAGATTGACGCTTTAACTAATCCACCAATCTCCCTAGCCGACCTGAGAAAATTGAATTGTGTGGCCTTTTTTATTGTTTTACCTTATTTTCATCCTTCATACTCAGCATTTTGCATAATTTATAGAATCCAACTTTGGTCAAAGAATGCTCTAAAAGACTTGACCTGAACTAAACTGAGAGCATGGAATTTGTGTCACTAAAATCAATCTTCTAGTCTTCTTTTTTGGAGATTGTATTTTCAACCAGGAACCATATTGACTACTGATATGTCTTAACTTCTAAGCTTTAATAGATTTTTAATATAATTAACCTAACTGAAATTTTTCCGCTGCAGTCATCTGGGAAATATTCTACTGAGGTCGCAATCAGGGCTTATTCGAGTTGTGGACCATATTATTCCAGAGGTATATGAAAAGCTAACGTCTAGAAACCGTCTAACCTATTTGTGGGCTTCGGGAGGAAACTACTCCGAGACGTTTGAAAATAGTCATTCGATAACCTCTTTTGCTTTTATGCTCTCTAAGACCATACTCAGGGCTTGTTTAAGCTGAAGATATTATTACCTCGGGATAAATGATAAGCTGATATTTGGGAACCGTGTCACCCATTTGTGGGCTTCAAGAGGAGATTACCCCGAGACGTTTGAAAGTAGTCTTCTAAAAACTTTTTTTACTCTTATGCTTCATAAGACCGTACTCAGGGCTTGTTTGAGCTGAGGATACTATTACCTCAAGATAAATGATAAGCTAACGTCGAGGAACTGTGTCACCCATTTGTGGACTTCGAGAGAAAATTACCCCGAGATGTTTGAAAGTAGTTATCCAAGAACCTCTTTTTGCTCTTATGCTCTCTAAGACCATACTCAGGGATTGTTTGAGCTGAGGATAATATTATCTCAAGGAAAATAGAAACTTGAGCGCTTGGGAACCGTGTCACCCATGTCTGAGTTTCGAGAGGAGATTACACCGAGATGTTTGATGAGACTATCCGAGAACCTTTTTTACTCATGCTCTTCTAGACCGTGCTCATGATTTGTTTAAGCTAAGGATAATATTACCTCGAAAAAAAGTAAACAACTAGTGTCTGGGAACTGTGTCACCTATGTCCAGGCTTCGGGAGGAGATTACCCCAAGACGTTTGATGAGACCATCCGAGAACCTCTTTTGCTTATGCTCTCCAAGACCATGCTTAAGGCTTGTTTGAGTTGAGGATAATATTAGCTCGGGAAAAGTAGAAAGTTGAATGCCTCGGAACCGTGTCACTCATATTTGGGCTTCGGGAGGAGATTGCACTGAGACGTTTGATGAAACCATCTGAGAACCTCTTTTGCTCATACTCTCCGAGACCGTGCTCAGTACTTGTTTGAGTTGAAGATAATATTACCTCAAGAAAAGTAGAAAGCTGACGTCTAGAAACCGTGTCATCTGTGTCCAGGCTTCAGAAGGAGATTACCCCAAGACGTTCGATAAAATCATCCGAGAACCTCTTTTGCTCATGCTCTCCAAGACCGTGCTCAAGGCTTGTTTGAGCTGAGGATAATATTATCTCGAGAAAAGTAGAAAACTGAACGCCTGGGAACTGTGTCACCTATGTCCAGGCTTCGGGAGGAGATTACCCCGAGACATTCGATGAGACCATCCGAGAACCTCTTTTGCTCATGCTCTCCGAGACCGTGCTCAGGGCTTGTTTGAGCTAAGGATAATATTTCCTTAAGAAAAGTAGAAATCTGAACGCCTGGGAACCGTGTCTTGGCTTCGGGAGGAGATTACCCCGAGATGTTTGATAAGATCATCCAAAAACATCTTTTGCTCATGCTCTCTGAGACCGTGCTCAGGGCTTGTTTGAGCTGAGGATAATATTACCTAAGGAAAAGTAGAAAGTTGAATGCCTAGGAATCCTGTCACTCATGTCCTAGCTTCGGGAGGAGATTATCCTGAGACATTTGATGAGACCATTCGAGAACCTCTTTTACTCATGCTCTCCTAGACTGTTCTCAGGATTTGTTTAAGCTAAGGATAATACTCCCTCGGAAAAAGAAGAAAGCTGGCGTCTAGAAACTGTGTCACCTATGTTCGAGTTTCATAAGAAAATTACCCCAAGACATTCAATAAGACCATCCTATAACCTCTTTTGCTCATGCTCTCTGAGACTGTACTCAAGGCTTGTTTGAGCTGAGGATAATATTACCTCGAAAAAAGTAGAAAGCTGAACGCCTTGGAACCGCGTCACTTATGTCTGAGCTTTGGGAGGAGATTGCATCGAGACGTTCGATGAGACCATCTGAGAACCTCTTTTGCTCATGCTCTCCGAGACAGTGCTCAAGGCTTGTTTGAGCTGAGGATAACATTACCTAGGGAAAAGTAGAAAGTTGAACGCCTAGGAACCATGTCACCCGTGCCCGAGCTTCAGGAGGAGATTATCCTAAGACGTTTGATGAGACCATTCGAGAACCTCTTTTGCTCATTCTCTTCGAGACCATGCTCGGGGCTTATTTGAGTTGAGGATAATGTTACCTCAAGAAAAGTAGAAAGCTGAATGCCTCGATACCGAGTCACCCATGTCCGAGTTTCGGGAGGAGACTACCCTAAGACATTTGATGAGACCATCCAAGAACTTCTTTTGCTCATGCTCTCTAAGACCGTGTTCATGGCTTGTTTGAGCTGAGGATAATATTACCTCGGGAAAAGTAAAAAGCTGAATACCTAAGAACTGTGTCACTCGTTTTCGGGCTTCGGGAGGAGATTACCTCGAGACGTTCCCACTATCAAGGTTACTACCAAGGCATCATCATGTGGGTAATGTACTCCCACTTTATCTTCATCTGTGAACATAATAGGTACTGTTTTTGTTTCTTCTCGACTCCAACATTCTTGATATGAATATCCGACGAGGTATTAGGTAGAGAGCATCTGAAGTAACTCTTTCTAGATCTGTTTAAATTCTCAGCTAATGTTATTCTACCTGATATCACTATAGTCATTTCTTCTCGCCTCGGTCTATGCTCGATTTTCTTATCCGAGACTTTAGCTCCATCCCCCTCTCCAGCTATCAAGCTTTACAGGTAATTGTTCTGAATCAATATTTACACCTGGCTTCTGATGTCAAAACATTTATCCATCAGAGTCCAGCGCACTAGTGGAGCTCGCAAAACTTATTCTTAGCCTCTCCCACTGGTTTGGCCCTAAATGGGCGGGATTCCACCAGTATAACTCCTTATTTTCTTATCCCCTTCCAAACCTGTGAGAGTAAGGCTTTTAAAGAAGTGAATGCTTGATCTCCTTAACATGAACTATTCCCCTTACGTCATTTCTCGCAGGTGAAACCCTTTCAAACGAAAATTCTCTCTTCCACCGGTTTTCTTATTCCAACCCTAACCTCTTCTACTTTTTCTGTCAAGATCACGGAAGCTTCTCTTGTCATCACGTTTTCTTCCTGGATCGATCTTGGGGTTCCTAGCCTCTTCGAAAGATCGTGGTTCGAAAAATTTTTCTTCCCTCATCTTGAGAGCAATTTGATCTTCAATCTCAATCTCATTCAATAGTTTTCTTCTAGCTGTTTCATATGTGGTAACAGAGGGCTTCCTCACAGCGTACCATCCTCAGTCTACTCGTAGACATTTCTTAAGATCTTCCAGAGCTTGGAAGTGATGATAAGCCCCCAATTCCATCACTTCATCATGATATCTTTTGACGAAACTCCAAAGGCTTTCACTCTCTCCTTGCTTCATGAATAGTAATGAACTCAGAGTGTTGAGGTTGATGGTAGCGCCTCTACACTCATCGACAAAGACTCCGTACAACTGTTTAAAACTGCTAACGCTGCCGAATGTCAGACTGGTGAACCATTTTCTCACTTGTCCCTCCAGAGTCAGCGAAAACAAGTGGTATGTCTGGGATTCATTCAACCCCTAGATTAGCGTCATTTCTCTTAATAGATCCATGTACACTTATGGGTCAGTTTTACCAGTGAAAAGGTTAATTGGGGGCATCTTAAATTTTTAGAGAAGAATGAGGTTCAGTATTTTTTGGGAAAAAAGAGATTTTGAGTAAAAACTCATCTTTAACGAAGCATCGCGCCCACGCCCCCCACCCCCTCTCCTCTTCTTCTGGTCTTCTAAATCCTCAACCAATTGCACACGGACCTCTAAGTTCTTAACTCGATCATTGATTTTCCTAGTTCTCCTCCTTCGGGACGAGCTCAGTATAAAGCCTTCCCTTTGTCGTTTTTGATCTGGAAACACTCTTATGTTCTCCTGGCAGGGACCGTGACCCAATCTTCTTTTACAAACTATTGTTGAATTGTCAGACGAATATTTAAACATTTGCGACGACTCATCATAAAGCCTATCGATATCATCATCACCTTGAGATTCTTTAAAGGGATATCCAAAAATCTTCTATTTTCCCTTCTCTGTGATAATGTATTTTCTCTTGGTAGTGTTTTGGTGATGCTCTGTCAGACGATTTGTGCGCATTGTATCCGACACACTGCTCTCAACAGCTTCAACTGGTTTGAGCGTCTTTAATGCCAGAGAACCAACTTGAAACATCTTCCTCATTCGTGCTACTTCCTCAACCAAGGTTTAAATCTGCTTATCTTTTTTCGCGTATTGCTTTTTATTCTCCACCAATCTTTTGGTCAACCAGGCTATTTCTGCCATCTCCAGACAGGGGGGAAATTGGTGTGGCGACGAAACTTTTGAATCGTGATTCACATTCTCCAGTGGCGGTGGCTGATCACTAATATCTTGATTAACAGCCGTATAGCCATCCACAATTTGTCTTAAGAATTCCCCCTCACCGTTGCTTCATTCCTTGTCACATACGTATGTGAAGTTGCCATGTTTTTCTTTTTGTGGTTGTTTCTAAATTTTTGTTTAGATTTTTCACATATGGTGCCAGATGTTGATACAACAAAAATCTCTTTTATGGATCCTGTACACCAACAACGATCTTCCTCTTTCTTTTACTCAACCTGCAACCACAATCAACAGCTATGAGGGTAAAAAGCTAGTTGTCCAGTGAAAACCTTCTGATGCTTGAGTCAGGGTTTTACTTTTTTATATGAGAGAGAAAGAGAGCTAAGGAGAATATAAGCTTCTTCTAATAGAGTTTCATCATCATCCTACCTGGTAGCCATTAGCCTCCTTTTATAGGTGTAAGTCTCTCAAGCCTAGTAGAATTCTATCAAATCTAGAAATAATAATCCCAGTAGTATTTTAATTCCAAGAATCATGGGAATTCTCTTTTATAAGCATCAGCTTTCTGGATTTTATGGGATCTTGAACCCTTCTTGTATAATACTTCTATCAAGCTAAGAATTCTTATCATGGAATAATCTAGAGAGAGTTTGAGAAGGAAATGAATCTTTCATAAATATGTAACCGTAGTAAGGTTTTGGGAGTCCTTGTTTGAGACTTCTTTATTCATCTAAGATGAGTTCAGTTATTGCATGTTTGAGACCTTTATAAGCTGTGGCTGAGACCTTTATAAGTTATAGCTGAGACCCTTGTTAACTGTGGCTGAGACCTTTATAAACTGTGGCCGAGACCCTTGTAAGCTGTGGCAAAAACCTTTATAGACTGCAGTCAAGACCCTTTAAGCTATGGTTGAAACTCTTGTAAGTTATGGCAAAGACCCTTGTAAGCTGTGGCCGAGACCATTGTAGGCTGTGGCCGAGACCATTGTAAGCTGGTTTCAAAATGAGGTTTTGACCTGAAATCTTTGACAGGACCTTAAGAGGTCTCGGCTCTTATTACTCTTGAGATCCTTGTTATCCCCTAGATATTTCTTCTTAGATAGGGCTAAGTTTCGGGATATTCCTCTGTACTTCATAGAACTCTGTTCTAGGCTCATAACTCATTAGGCTTCACTTAGACTTTGAATTATATCCCCTTTATAAAATTTATTTTTAAATATTTAATTTTTTAAATTTAATTTATTAATCCCTCCACCTTTACATTTTATTAATTTTAGTTGAATAACTAAAATATTAATTGTTAAATTGGAAACTAATTTATTTTTAAATATTTAAAAAATATTATTTAAATTATTAATCCCTCCACCATTGCATTTTATTAATTTTAGTTTAATAAATAAAAATATCAATTGTTAAATTGAAAACTTTTTTGTGTAATTTTTATCTTATTTTTTTTAATATAATTCTATATTTATGTTAATCTAACTCTATTTATTAATTTGCAAATAAAATAAATTTGGTAAATTTAATTTCAATAGTGATATGTTATATGCATTTTTTTATTCTTTCACAGGTATGGCTGATAAGTTTTTTTTTATAATAACTATTGAATATAGAGGATCATGGCAAACATCCTCTGACGATGTTAAGGAATACATTGGTGGAGATGTATGAATTTTAGCCATACTAAGGAATATCAACTATTAACAATTATAACGCCTAATACTAATTATTCAATATAGATCAGATAAAATTCAGTGTTGATATCAAAATGGGTTATAAACACAGCCTTAGAGGGTTCATTGTGTAAGTGGCTATAAAAGATGAATTTAACGTATTTACTTTCGTCAACAACATGAGGATTGCACAATCTCAAATATTCAGTCCGTTGTATATCACCACAAAGCATATAGTTATTGTAGAACATAGAGTTGCATGCACTCTTCCTTTGCAGTTTGAAATTTTAGTAGTCTCTACGCAACCTTTTGTTTCTTCTTAGAGGAGTAATCAAATAAGTCATGTTCAACATTATCCTCCTACGGAGCATGTCACTCGACATCCCATGATTCATAGAGGATATTCCTCATATCGATACAATGAAGACCCCGCAAATGATTATTTTGATAGTCAACCTTGCATATAAGACACTAACATACATAACATTCCTGATGATACAATGAATACCCTTAATAGAAACTAATGTAATGATGATGCCGATGCAATGACTCCTGTAGGTGCCGATGAAAAGAAATAGTTCAATAAGATTTCAATATGACATAGCAAGGCCATCAAATTATCTTCACCATTTGTCATCAATGCCACCAATATTTTCCAGGTCGTAGGATGAATTCTCTAATTTCAATTCTAGTGACGTTTGTGTTGGTCATATTTTTAGTCCAAAAAAAAATATTTACGAGATGTATTGGGTGTTGTGGTACTGAAGAAACATTTTCAATTCAAAGTTATTAGGTCCACAACAAATCGTTTCGAGGCAAAGTATGCAGTTGACAGATGAAAATGGCTAATTTGAGCAACTAATATAGACAAAAATGAGGAATGTTAGTGTGTTAAACGGATTGACACAATTCATAGCTATTAAAGTAACCAGCTACAACAGGGGCACCAGCAAGCAAGTAATCGGTTTATCGGTGAACATGTGATGGAAAAGTTCCAAGACCCTAGCATATTTTACACCTTGGTAAACATTCGAGATGATATGCATTGAGAGTTTAGAGTATTTGTGTCCTATTGTAAGGCGTGGCTATCTAGAGAAGAAGTAAATATTTTAGAAGGCAAAAACTCAGGCACAATAACTCATATGCAAACAGACGAGGATGATAATTTTTTGTACTTTTTCATGGAAATAAGGCCATGTATCTGAGGTTTTCGTTCCTCAATTCAGCCCTTGATTACCATTGACGACACCTTCTTGAAAGGGATATATTAGGGGACGCTATTTGTGGCGGTTGCTCTTAATGGAAACTACTTGATTTATCCCATGGCATTCAAAGTTGGTGACTCTAAAAACAATGCATCCTGGGAGTGGATTTTGATCAAACAACGGGAAGCACTTGGCTTAGTTGAGAATTTGGTATTTGTATTAGATAGACATGACAGTATTTTGAAGGAGTTAAGCATAATATTTCCTGAATCATACCACCATTTTTATTCTTATCATATTAAGGACAACCTGAAGGCAAGATACAAGCTAAAAAATCGAAAGAAAGACACTTTTCTTATGAAGTTTTATATTACTGCGAAGGCATATGTACATAACCAATTTGAAAAACAAATGGATAAGTTAAGATCAACACATCCGAATGTTCCAAGCTATTTGTAAAATAAAGTGGGATTCATAGATGGGATAGATGTTATTTTTTAGTAAAACTGTACGATATAATGACCACTGCAAAAAGTATGAACACATTACTAAAGGATGCACGTAATCTCCCAATTTTGGCTTTGGCGAATTTGTTACGGGCATTGTTACAATGTTAGTTTTTCGAGAAAAGAAATGAAGCAACAAAACATGAACCAAACTCTTTAGCTGAAAGCTACACTTTTTAAAGTTATGGTACAAGATTCATCCTCACTAACTTTGTCATTATATCTAGCGTCATGTTTTGAGTTCGAAGTTAAAGGCGAGGGCAATGCTATTGTGGTCGATCTGAGCACAAAATCATGCCCATGTAGGCTATTTCAGCTACAGCAACTACTGTGTTCAATTGCCATCTCACAATAAGATATGTTCGAGGCTGCTATAGAGATTTTTGTTCAAGTTATTATATGAATGAATCAGTCCTAACAGCATATGTAGAAGAGATTCATCCCATTTGCAGGTAAAGAGCTGGTCGTTCGAAGATGTTCTGATGTTGACAACAGGGACATAATTGCGCATCATGTCAGAATCCGATGTATCATGACTATATTATGTGTTTATGTTGAAGATGTAATTATGTTACTGTTGTTGATTATCTTGAACTTTTAAGTATGTTATTATTGTTGTCATTTTTTAACATAATCATGTACAATTAAACCATATTTATATTGTTTGTGGAATGCAGTTGTTAGAAATATCAAATATTTAAAGTGTTACAGGTATTACATTTTGTAGAGGAGTCCAATTTATAAAGGGAAACTTTTTCAAAATTTACAAAAAATTAAAATGATAAAATTGTATTATGTTCAATAAATATATACATTTTGAAATAAAATGGTAAAAATATAGCATGTTTAAAAAATAATTTTATTTTTACAACAAAACGGTAAAATTATATTATGTTTAATAAATACATATATTTGAAATAAAATAGTAAAAATATAACATGTTTAAAAAAAATTATTTTTACAATAAAACAGTAAAATTCTATTATGTTTGATAAATACATACATTTTGAAACAAAATGGTAAAAATGCAACAAGTTTAAAAAATAATTTTATTTTTACAATAGAACAGTAAAACTATAAAACTTCTTGGATCATGGATTATAAAATTAAATCAAATATGAATTAATTAAAAGTTTAAGTAATTAATTAAAAAGGAATTTTATAATATCATCAATGTAAGATCCCGCTGTACAAATCAAGTGTCACCTTTAACCTAAAAAATGCTCCATGCTCAGACGTAAAATCCCAATCCGGGCTTAAACCCAATTTCTCGATATTTGCAAGTAAAAACGTCACAATTTGTGCTGCCCATAGTCTGACTAGGCAAATTAGTACAATAGATATATATAAACTCATGAGCACTAGAGTAAGGTCATGCTTTACTATATTAACCTAACACTATGTAAGCACATAAGCAATAACATGCATAGCTGCTGAAGAGGGTTGTGCATTGTATCCCTGTAGTGTCCCATCAACACAAAGTCGTAAACTGTAAAATAGCGGCGAGATAAGTGCATGACACATGCAATCCAGTGGTCACTATATACCAATGCAAAAATAAAAACAACGTCTACGGCACTCCAAGCCTTCCGCATCCGATTAGAGATGCATTTCACGTGATGCTTTATCTCTTGACCGAGATGAAAAGTTTCCAACTCAAGTCGCCTAAAGCATGTCTCCTGTCATGTGAAAAGTAGCTTGGCTTGGCCAACAAAATATTAAATACCGTGATCAAATAATATAGGGTACATAAAATGAACGTTATACCAATGTTTTATGAGACACAATACATATATATAAGTGTGCAGAGGTAACAATCCACCATTTTGGTACAATAGTAAGGCAGGATAGTTGTCAATAGACAAGCATGTACATATATTCATCGATGTGCTGATACAACAAAAAAACTAAATTATCCATAATTAGTTTGTAAGCATAAGTTAACATTGTATTATTATAATAAATAATCTACTTACAATATCCTTTAACTATGAGTCTAGATCAGATATGGTATGCATTCATTGCGGTTTCAATGTTACCAAATGCGTCTTTATATAAGCATTCAAGTTTTTCAACCATTGGCTGTACTCGGTATATTCACGATCATCATAAGGTGCCAAAGGATTGATAATCAAGTCTGTCAAATATTGAGGTAAAGATCGATTAAAAGAGACCGGACGATGTCTCTTCAGTAAATTAGTGTATGGACTCCTGCCATATGAAACCTTTTTGTATACCAGGATGAACCGATTCTCCTAATGTACTGGTGCAAGTACATTCACTGTTGTGATAGAAGCTTCATAACGCAAATCCTCCCCTATACTCAGCACGATGCAAATTTAATTAAATTTATATTAATTAAAACGAACAGAGTTTCATAATTAGTTCACAACACAAACAATGTAAATTTCATTAGATATATATGCAAAACAAATACAAATTGTTTATAATTACCTGAGGCAATAAGTTGATCAGTGACCAATGGGGATCTTTATAACATTGCTAAGGACTTGACATCTCCATCCACTAATGAAAAGCCGTTGTCAATTTATTAATTTCTCCCTCAAACCATGTTATATCATGTCTAAGGCTAAGAACATCCTATCTAAGCTTCTGGTGTAGGTCCTGAACATCATGTTGCAAGTTTTGGATATCTCTAATAACCCCTTCAAATTGTGTAAGCATGTCCCTCCTTAAGTTCTCATCATGGTGCAATACAAACTAATCATGGGGTGAGACATGCGATGATGGTACAGGTGTGCTGATGTATGTCTTGGGGGTTGTGCAACCAATAATTGCATATAATAAACATCAATACATATGTTGGCATATAATAACGTTGAAATTAAAAACCTTACTTGTGGAATGCAGATGTGTTGGCATTACCGATATTTGCATAACCTACATGTGACTCAACATAAACTGTACTAGAGTCTCTACCACAATCAACTGGCTCTGCGAATAAGCTATTCCCATACTTGCCCAGTGGCAAAGTGATCTTCATCAACTGCCAGACATACTAACGAGTGCTCTTCTAGCTTTGGCTTTAAAATGGGAAACACACGTGGCAACTATAGAAGAAAGAAAGACAATTTTAAGGAATGTGCATACACCATAAATAATTAAAATCGGTGACTAGATAATAAAAATATTAATCGAGTCTTCGAAGAATAGTATCGCGATTAATGACTTCTTATTAAGATGTTTCCTCTATGTCTTCCACCTTAGGATCTGTGGAATGTCGTTGTTCACCTTCAAAGAAAGGTTACCCTGCACGCTAAGTATAACCTTATATATCCACACCTAGAAAAACATATACACAAAAAAAAAAAAAAAGTGTCATGTACACCATAAATAAAAGCTTGTTACTTAAGTCGAGTTAATTTATTGATAAATACCTGAAATGCAATTGGCATCCCGAGCAGATTGTACTTTACTCTAAACAGCTTGTATACCACTTCTAATCACAATGCGTCCCTTCTTCCACAAATTTAGCATACTATGCAAGAATTGTACGTCACAAACACTTAAAAACATATATTGTCACATGACGTTTCCCCATGAGCACAAATTAAATTGATCAAGATCTTCCAATATGTCCAAAATCCACCAGTCTTGCATGGTTCCCGCCACCTCGACCTAGCAACAACCTCTCCAGTAGGAAGAACAATGACAATTACATCACATCCAAATTGGGAATACTCGAAAAATCAAGCTTGTCATAAACTCTATCTATGTCGTCTAGGGTAATAATTGTCCGACCATCGAAATATGTGTTCCTCGATCGAGTAATTTCAACAAAATACTCATCCGAAAAGTGCCTAAAGTCCAAACCGATGATCAACCCGAACTCCATGCGTTAGAAACAAATGGTCATGTCGCTAACAAGGAACGTCTTCTCATTGTTGCCGCCATCTGTATGGACTTCTCACAATAGCATATAATGGACGAGATTGCTTGAAAAATGAAGTTCTCGAATGTCTAAAAAATGTTCAAAACATATATACATGAATAATTCGATTTACACTGCTGTTAGCTTCAATCAGATTTGGCCCATCACTATCAATAGCGAAAATGAGGTCGGATCGGGGTGAAAGTGGTCATCTGAACCAATTTTCAATGCGAACGACTACTTATGTCAGTTGGTAACTTGGTAAAAAAAATATAATTGACTATTTACATAAATGGCCTTAAAAATATGACTATTTTAAAAAAATTTCCGCTAATATTTTGTATTCAAGCTCTCTTGTATTAGTGCTATTTCAATTAATTTTTTTGGTATTTATGAGTATTGAAATAGTTTGTAATATCTTAATATTTTAAGTTAAGTGTTTAATTAATTGATTGATATTAAAGTTACTATTTTGCATTTAAATGCTCTTGTATTAGTTCTATCTTAATTAATATTTTAGTCTTTATCGAATACACATATATCCCAATATATATATATATATATGAACAAATATGTAATATGATCGGTTTTATGTAAGATCTATTTATCGATATTATCTAATTTTGTATTTATATTGTATTTTGTATGGTTAAGAATATAAAATACAAAATAAAAAATATGTATGGGTTGTAGTAGGAATACTATTGCTATTGATACAACTATATATACAATCCTAGATTTTGGTGACGAATTCCAAAGTTTAGCTGGGACAACTTATTATAAAACTACAATAACAATAATAATGTCTTCAAAAAAGAGAAAAGGGCACAAAAATTATCTGGGTAAAGTTAGACAAATTAAGTTAGTTTAGGTAAAATCTAATCACAAACCTAATTATTATTTAATACTATTGTCCTTTAACATCATCTATTTGTCTTCATTATTCAAAGAAAATATGTTGTTTGTTAGTTTTCTATTGACAGGATGCAGCTGATATTCCACAATGGGGGATTCCATTAAAAATTTTATATTAATTTCTGGGAATAAATGTTTTATTCCTTGCCTAAACAGTGGTGATAACATCAACTTGATGATGAATCATTTACATTATAATTAGTTATTCATCTACTACTTGCTTAACTTTTGGGTGCATTGAAATCCCATACTACTAGTAGAATATATAATTACACAAATATTGAGATGTTTGTTCAAAAAGTTAGATAGATGAATAAAAATTTTATTATACTTAGAATGATTTTATATTTATATAATTAACATAATTTTTGTATATTAATTAGAATAATATAATACGATCACAACATATAATTTATGTTATTTATGTGTATTTAAATTATATTTATATTTTTTAACTTTTCAATTATTTATGCTTTTGGATAAAGAATTGAATTGACATACGAATCAGTCATCTTTTCATATTTTACTCTCAAAGTGGGTCTTGGAGGTTTACTTTATTAGTATTTTATATGGTGTGTTGTATAATTCATATGTCTTGTCATTGTTGTTCACTATATTCAACCAACCATAAGCATAAATTGCTTTTTCCAAGAAATCTATCAAGCTAGGAATTTGATTACATTGAATCTCCTAGTGAGGATCTTTCTATTCATCCATGCATATTATTTGTTAAAATTAAAAACAAAAACTACAATCCACATGAATTTCTGAAATCCTAATTAAATGGTGTCAACAAATCATAGAGGAAGCTTGGTAGGTCCATTTTCTTCAACATGAAAATAGCAATTCACTCAAAACATAAGCTTATTATTATAATTATTTATTTAATATAAAATTTGATAGAATACCATACAATATAATACCCAGATACTTTTAAAAAA
Source organism: Cedrela odorata (assembly GCA_035584115.1). Lineage (NCBI taxonomy): Eukaryota > Viridiplantae > Streptophyta > Magnoliopsida > Sapindales > Meliaceae > Cedrela > Cedrela odorata. The sequence goes on from JAXCLQ010005666.1 coordinate 47,917, forward strand.
TAAATAAATTTAGTAGGAAAATGACCTTATAACATAATATATACTATGGTTTTCTAAACAATAGTTTTTGTGCTCGACTATTTCTGAACTCATGAAATGAAATTGAGTTTTGCAAAGTTTGCCTCCTCAGATTTCAAGGTGGGCCTCCCTCATTTCTTCTCATGGACATAACTCTCTTCGCTACTACTCCAAAAGGAACATACGCTCATTACTTAATCCCTTCAAACCAGCAGCAGTAGCAAAGCAATGGTGATCACACAGCTTTAGGCATGCAAAGCAACAACAACAACAACAATATTCAGCCTCAAAACAGCTGCCACACATCAACCAGCTGGTCATCGGACTCCGGCGAGCCGTCTGCTGGTGCAGCGACGACGGGAAGCGGCAACAAATGGGCATCAACGCTTCTTAAGGAATGTGCTAGAGCCATCTCCGACAAGGACTCTAGCAAAATCCATCATCTTCTATGGATGTTAAATGAGTTAGCTTCTCCTTATGGAGATTGTGATCAGAAATTAGCATCTTATTTCTTGCAAGCACTCTTTTGTAAGGCCACTGAATCAGGTCAAAGATGCTACAAAACCCTAACTTCAGTTGCTGAAAAGAGTCACTCCTTTGATTCAGCTAGAAAATTGATCCTGAAATTCCAAGAGGTAAGCCCTTGGACAACTTTTGGTCATGTAGCTTCAAATGGTGCAATTTTAGAAGCTTTAGAAGGAGACACCAAACTTCACATAATTGATATAAGCAACACACTTTGCACTCAATGGCCTACTTTGTTGGAAGCTTTGGCTACAAGAAATGATGAGACGCCGCATTTGAAGCTCACTGTTGTGGTAACTGCTAGCATCGTTAGATCAGTCATGAAGGAAATTGGACAAAGAATGGAGAAATTTGCTAGGTTAATGGGTGTTCCTTTTGAGTTCAATGTGATAACTGGATTAAATAGCTTAGGAGAGCTCACAAAGGAGACACTAGGAGTCCGAGACGATGAAGCTGTCGCGGTGAATTGTATCGGGGCCTTAAGAAGAGTTTCAGTAGAGGAAAGAGTGTCTGTAATCCAGATGTTCCAATCACT
>JAXCLQ010005692.1:0-12344 GCA_035584115.1 Cedrela odorata
AATTATGAATTTTCTATTTTGGTTGATGCATTCAATATTATTCTTAATGCTTCTAAATAATTAATCACTATTTAGTTAAATTGTTAATCATAATGATAGCGGAAGCTAATTTATGTGTCTTAATTCACTGTATTGAATGTTATAAATTACATATAGGATAGGAATGTCATAATTTATTCCTTCTTCTTAATTATGCCCTTGTGCAACAATCTAACTTTGTTTCTAGTGATTGTACAATTCTCATCAAGTTTGTTTCTAAACGCCCACTTAGTACCAATCATTGAATGATCATTAGGTTTAGGTACTAGGTTTCATACTTCATTCCTTTGGAATTTGTTTAACTCTTCTTGTATAGCCATCAACCAATTTCGTACTCTAAAAGCTTTCTCAATGTGACTTGGTTCTATTTGAGATACAAAAGTTAAGTTTTGAACTTCTTCTATATTTTAAGGAATTTGTTTGGCTTTTGTTTATCCTTAACTCCTGGAAAATGATCTCCAATGATTTACTCCATTGATAACTTTTGACAAATGTCCAAGTTTTAGGCAAATCATGTGAAAATTATTCTTCTTCAACAACTTCTTTACCATTTCCTTTATAGGCATTCTCTAAGTTTAAAGTTTCTATATTCTCTATAACTTCAATTCTTTTTCTTTTTCTCTTGTTATTAATTTAGCCAAGTCAAGATCAAGTTCATCAAAAGACATATATGGTTTCTTCCACAACTTGAGTTCTTTTGTTAAACACTCTATAGGCCTTACTCTTAGATGATTATCTTATAGAAATATCCAAAGTTTGATTTTGGCTCAAACTTTCCGATATTATCTTTGTTGTTAAGAATATAACAATTATATTCAAAAACTCTAAAGTACTTAATCTTAGGTTTCCTTTGGTAGATGAGCTCATAAAGAGTTTTGCTTAAAATTTTTCTAATTAGAACTCTTTTTGTGATATGACATATAGTGTTTATACCTTTAGCCCAAAAGTATATGAGTAGGTTATATTCACTAAACATGGTTCTTCCTATTACTTGCAAGGTTCTATTTTTTCTTTAGGCTACTTCATTTTGTTGTGGGGTTTTAAGTGTAAAAAAATTATTAGAATATTCATTTTCATCACAAAGGTCCTCAAAGTCTTTATTAATAAACTCTCTACCTTAATTACTCCTAATTTTTACAATCTTATATCCAATTTCATTCTAGATTTTCTTTGAAAATTTTTCAAAGGTTTCAAAAGTTTTGCTCTTATTCCCTAAGAGAAACACCCAAGTGAATCTAGAGTAATCATCAACAATTACATATGCATAAAGTTTTGAAATGTTGGATGCAATTCTATTTGACCAAAAATATCTATATGTAGAAGTAATAGAAGTCTTGTTGTAAAAACTAGATTTTTTTATTAAAAATGAAGATATATAGAAAGCTTGATATTAAATGTCTTTATGTTTTTTATAATGAACAAATTTGTAATTATGTCAATTTCATTTGTCAAATGCATATAGAATTGATTGATATATGTTTAAATATGTTATGTGTTAAGAAAATTATATATGATTATGGGTGTGAACAAAACTAAATAGTTTTCTTTGAGAAATCTGTGTCTAAGCATACAATATTAATACATAGAGCTATGGAGATCGATACAAGTAAAAACGGATTGATACCCTAAAGATGTAAATCGATACCTTTAGAGAGATTGATATTTAAAGTTTAAAGGATCGATATATATATATCAAGTCCGAGACTTCGAACAAAATTATCAAGTCGACCATATCAATATATATGAGGACATGATTGATACATTTCAAGTCTAAAACTTTGAAAGAAATAACCAAGTCGCTTAGATCGATATGCTTAAGGTCAGAGACTTCAAAAATATTTACACGTTGGCCCAGATTGATACTTTTTCCATAATAGATTGATACAAGTCAAGTCCGAACTTTAAAATTATTTACAAACTCGCCTAGATTGATACATGAAGGCAAATGGATTGATAATCGGGTATATTTTGTTGAAGATATGCTCTAGAACCAATTGTGTCATATAGTTTAGAGATATTATCCTTATGTATATATGACTTTATAATTAATTGTAAATTAGTTTACGATTAATAAAATGACATTTATAACATTTTGCATATTTAGTTGCGTCTATATATAAATATATATATTATATATAAAAAAATGCTGAATGAGATCCCGTGATGTATTATGACGTCAGGACTCTATCTGCAAGGAGTTGTAGATATGAGTACAGTGTCTGATTTAAATACATTCAAATCAGTTCCCGGTTAAGGAATTGTCATATGGGAGTATGACATTGCATGACTAGCATGTTTGATGCTGCCAAAGATTAGTATTTGATGCTAATAGTTGGGTGACGAGTCTTATGTCACAAGAGTATAAACATGGATAATACGTTAGAGAACGTGTTACTGAACATCACCAAACGTGACGAATCATATGGATGATTATCCACAGTCAATGATACGTCACACAGCCATATTAGTGTACTATTGGTCCTTTAACCTAAGATGTCACGATTGCCCTTTGGATTGAGACACATCGTTCACTTGTGTATATCACACCAGGCTAGTCACGCTTGGTGAAAGAAGCTTACTGGTAATGTGTTCTTAGTGTACAGGTGATAACCAAGATATAATCTGTTAGCTCAGATATTTGAGCTTGAGATCCTAGGCAGAGATGTCATACATGGGAGATGAAATCTCTGGCCAGAGTATGTGTTTCTACAAAGGTTTTTTTCGGATAAACGATTTATGTATATGATTTGAGACCTTGTTTCTAAGATTGAGTTAGGGGTTTGACGATTTCATAACTCGTACTCAATTGGGAGTCGACAGTAGAAGGACTCTACTACATGAATGTACGAATATATAGATTCATTAGTGTTTGAGAGTTGTGGCATCTTGCTAGAAGTTGCACATAATCATTGGAAACTTTGGTTACAAAAAGTTATACCAAAGTGATACGAAGGAGTTCATGATCACCTATGTCCAATTCATAGTGAACCCAGGGGGTCACACACATAGTCGGTTACTTGATGATGATGACTATTGCTACTATACAATAATAATTAAATAGTTAATGATATTGTACAGATATTGATCAGGTAGCAATTTGATTCTTTATTGTAAAGAATATATTTCTAAGCATTGTCACGCTAGCACGCGTATGCGTGAGAAATGTTTTCGTTTGATTATGAGATATCGTAAATATGATTTACGGGTATTGTGATATTGATATATGTAGATATTATATTTGAATGTGATTAAAGTAATCATAAAATATAAATATCTATTATATTAATATAATAATAAATATCTAAATATTATTTGTTAATATCTATATATTAAAGTAATATATATGTGTACATATAATTAATTCTCTCTCTCTTTATTAAAATAAACATATATGTGTTAATTTGATTAATGTGTGTGTATATATATATATATATATTATATTAATGATGTATCAATGTATTAATGTATATGTGTATTATTGTAATATATGCAATTGATTAAGAGTAATCAATGCAAGCCACCAACTAAATCGAATGACTCCTGTTTTGCATTGAATTCGTTTTATTGATTTGGAAATGCAAGTCTGTTAATTGGTATAGGTGACAATTGGTGGAGATATTTTATCAAATTGGATTTGATCAAAATACTTAAGGGTTAAGTGTATAAAAGAAGCGAAGTCAACAGTATGTATATATCATTCTTTTGTGTTTTTGAAAAACCGAGAGTGTTTTCTTCTTCTCTGTTTTTGAAAAATCGAGTGTCTTTTTCTTTTTCAACTGTGAGCTTGGCTTAAGTCACTAACCAAGCTCAGGTGTACTTGGTTGTGAACTACAGCAAAACAGAAGAGAGAAGCAAGCTTGGATTATACTTGGTTGTGAACTAGAGCAAAAACAGAAGAGAGAGAAGAGAGCATCTAGAGAGAGAAAGCTTGGTAAGCTTGTTGAAGCTCAAATCAAAGCTTGAAAATCCTAAATAAGACGAAACCGACATCAGCATCTGACGTGTGGACACTTGAGAAAGCAAGCTGGTTGCTGTTCCGGATTACAGAATCAAGAAGTGAGCCATCTCATTTTTCCTTTAATGTTTAAAATTGTTTTGAAAGCCAAAACATGCATATGTGCATATCCAGATCAGTTTCGGGCCTATTCTGCAAGTCCATAAAGATGGCCATGGCTCTCTTGTAGCGGTCGCACGCCTAAAAGTCGATTTCGTGCATCATGTTTCTGCTGCTCACGGAAACAGAGCATACTCTAATCACCTTTCCGTTCATATTTATGATTGAAGTTAATCTTATTGATATCAAATCTTTTAGTTAAGCAGTAGATACTGATTGAAATTCTCACGTATGTAATAATATGTAATGACTGAATGAGAATCGAAGACTTTAAAAAGATAAAGTGGAGTTGGGAGTAGGAAATAAGGTAAGAGTTGCTACTTTAGCTATAGGAACTTATTTTCTATCATTACCAAATGGATTAATTCTAGAAGTATAAAATTATTTTATGTTTTGATACTTTGTAGAAACATTATCTCTGTATCTTGTTTGGACAAGAAATGATTTAATTTTATAATAAAAAATAATAGTTGTTCATTTTCATATGATGATATTTATTATGGTAATGGATATTTGAGCAATAGATTATATGTTCTGGAATTAAATGAAATTATCCTTAATATAAACAAATAAGATAGTCTAAAAGAGTTATACTTTTGGCGTTGTAGACTTGGTCATATAAATAAAACAAAACTTTCAAAATTGCATAAAAAGAGTTACATGAACCCCTTATGAATTATATGCAACTTGTGAATCTTGTTTAATTGGTAAAATAGCTAAATTACCCTTTACATAAAAGAACTACATTCAACCAACTTACTAGAGCTTGTACATATTGATGTATGTGGCTCTATTTCAACTTAAGCAAAATGTGATTACTTTTACTTTATAACATTTATTAATGATCATTTACATTTTGGTTATGTATACTTGATGAAGTATAAGTCTGAATAATTTGATAAGTTCAAAGAATTCATAAATGAAGTAGAGAAATAAACTAGCAAAAGTATTAAGACATTGCAATCTGATTGAGGTAGAGAGTACTTAAGCTTTGAGCTTCAAGACTATCTTAAAGAACACGATATCATTTCACAATGGACTCCTCCAAGGACATCACAACACAATGGTGACCTTGTTCGACATGGTACTATTAATGATGTCTGACACAAATCTTTCAATATCATTATGGGACTAGCATTGAAAATAGCTACTTACCTTTAAAAAATATGTTTCATCCAAATCATTTAGCAAGACACAATATGAGTTATGGTATGGCAAATGACCCAATCTCAACTTTATGAAAATTTGGGGTTATAATGCTTATGTGAAGCAATTGCCTACTGATAAATTTATGGGGTATGCAAAAGAAATAAAGGGATACTACTTCTACAATCCATGTAGACAAAAGGTGTTTATTTTACAAAACACTATTTTTCTTCTAAAAATAGATAGTAGGAGTAAACTGGATCTTAACGAAGTTTTAGAACCACAAAATAACATTGAGTCGCCTTCAATGCGAAAAGGAATGGCAATGGAACAACTACAATGTCAAAAACTTCGTAAGTCTAGTAGAATACACCATGAACCAATGAGATATAGATCTCTTATGGAAGATAAATATGACGTAGTAGTTATTGATATCGATAATCTTGCTGGTTATACAAAAGCAATATCCAACATTGACTCTTCTAAATAGCTTAAAGCCATAAAATCTAAAATATACTTGATGTATACCAACAATGTTTGGAAATTGGCAGATACATCTAAAAGGATCACTTTCATTGGGTGTAAATAGATTTTTAATAGAAAGATAGATGCATATGGCGAAGTCTAAATCTACAAGGCTAGGTTGGTGGCAAAATGTTGCAAACAAATTTAAGGAATTGATTATGATAAAACATTTTCATTTGTTGCCATATTGAAGTCCATTAGGATTTTGCTTGCAATAGCAATATATTATGATTATGAGATTTGGCATCTGGATGTCAAAACCGGCTTCTTAAATGAAAACCTTTTAAAAGATGTATATATGATACAATTTGAAGGTTTCATTTCTAAAGAAAATATAAACAAGGTATGCAAGTTACAACAATCTATTTAAAGATTAAATCAAGCATCTTGGAGTTGGAATCTTTTGTTTAAATGAGATAATCAAAGAGTTTGATTTTATCATATACAAAAAGGTTAGTAGGAGCACAGTTGTATCCTTAATATTATATATAGAGGGCATAATAATAATAGGAAATGACATTCCAACACTTTAATCAGTCAAACTATGGTTATCTAATAAATTCTTCATGAAAGATTTGGGAGAAGCAACTTATATTATGGGAATTAAGATCAATAGAGATAGATCTAAAAGGTTGTTTAGTCTCTCACAATCTATGTTTATAGACAAATTTCTTAAAAGGTTTAAGATGGAAGATTTCAAAAGTGGTTACTTGCCTATGAGGTATGGAATCTAACTCTTTGAAGAGTGTGTCCTAAAACTCTTAAAGAATTCAAGTGCATGAAACATATCTTATATACTTCAACCATATGATCAATCACATACATTATTGTATGTATAAGACCTAATTTGTCTTTTTTTATAAGTGTCATAAGTAGATATCAAGCTAATTCAAGTGAGAGTCATTGGACAGCAGTCAAGACAATCTTTAAGTACTTGAAAATGACTAATGATATGTTCTTAATTTATGAAGAATGTTCAGAGCTCAAAGTGTTGGACTATTGTGATGATAGCTCTCAATTATACAAAGATGATAGCAAATAATAATTTGAATATTTGTTTACAATATTAGAAGGTTCAGTAAGCTAAAAGAGTTCTAAAAAAACTACTACAGTAGACTCAACGATCAAAGATGAGTACATAGCCGCTTTATAAGCAATTAAAGAAGCAGTTTCGAGAAAAAAGTTCATCACAGACTTAAGTGTTGTTCCTATAGTCATAATGTGATTCTGATGTACTATTACAACATTGAAGCTATAGCACAGGCTAAAGAACAAAGGTCTTATAAAAAAAATTCAAACATGTACTTAGACGATATCACTTGATTATAAAGATAATAGAGAGGTGAAGTGAAGATAGAAAATATACCCATTTAAAAGAACTTAACAAATTCTTTTACTAAACCACTGTCCTAATAAAAGGATGATAGAGACTCTAAATTATTCAATGTAAAGTATCATAGTAATTGACTTTAGTGCAAGTGGGAAATTGATAGTTATATGTCTTAAATCAAATAGGGACAAATATGTAATTGTATATTATTGCATTGATTAATAAAATTACCAGTTTATTTATAAGTTTTGTTATTAATAAATGTTGACTGTTTATAATACAAAGTTCTAAGGATGATAATCATAGGAATTAATTTAAGTTTAATTTATGAGATCTCGTCATTCTTAACTTTTTTTCGATCATAATATTTTTAACACAAGAACATTGATAAATCCATATTATATCAGCATATGTTTTGTCTGCTTTCTTAGAAAAAAATGAAGCTGATCTCATAAGCTATTAGTAAAAGTGTTCACTTAGTCTAACATATAGATATTTGTTAAAGAACAAGTATATTAAACTAACCAGCTTGAGAATCTATGTGGAGTCTTATGCACTTGTCTATGAGATTTCTCTTAGTTACGACAGTATGACTGATTCTTAGACTTATGGTCTTCATAATACCTTATATGTGAATTATATATGTTTTGACATTACAAATTCGCCGTCCATAGCGAAATTGTGCATAGGGTAATGATTGGATAATAAGAAAAATACATGAAAATTGTGATAGATCAATTAATTAGATTAATTTTTCAGAAGTCTACAACTACCTCTATTGTCAACATAAGAAAAAATATAATGGGTCACATACGTTAAAGTATTGAGGAAAAAATAATTATAAGTTATGTAGAATTAAGTTTTAGGACTTAATCGTTAAGTTCTTAAACTTTTGAGGTAAATTTGTAATGTCAAAAGTTATGGATAAAACTAAAATTATAGAAATTTTAGGCTAATTTGTAAAGAAGAAAATGTTAAGGCTATTTTGCAATTTCAAAAAGTACAAATGCTATTATGTAGTTTCTAAATATTTACTAGCTGAAATGTAATTAAATAAATTATTTGTTTTCAATTTTATTTCCAAATTTACCGTATCCTAATTTGATTAGAAATGATAAATTTTAATTAATTAAAAATATAATTAGTTATTTAATTTAAGGTGAAATAGGAATTCTGCTCAATTATGATTAGATTTTATTCCTATCTAAATACTTTTTATCACATTAGAAGTAAACAACTAAAAACTATAATACCTTTTTTCAAAATGTATGAATTAATTTTCAAATAAGATTTTATTTTTTCTTGTAATTTTTTTTAAAAAAAATCAATTATTGGTGGCTAAAACTACCAAACCCTAATTATTATCACTTTCTCACTTTTTTAAATGTAAAAATATTTATAGCAGTAAATTATATAGAGCTCCAAAGAATTATGTGTTTCCAAAAATGCCCTAGCTAATTACAAATATACCCTTATAAAATAGTATTAATAAGATGTCCCTATATTTGTTAAATACCTATAAAATCCAAAACTTTCAAAATATAAACAAATAAATCTTTAAAAACTACACATTTGTACCACAATATAAAAAATCTTACATATTCACTATCTTAAGAATTTGTCCTCCTCGGTTGAATTTCTCAAGGATATTAGGGATCGAAAATCCATTGGATGGCCTCCATGTAGATGAAATTTAATTTGGATAAGTACTTCATCTCTCTTTAACTTTCTCTTCATTTTTTTTCTTCTCTTTTTCTTTCTCTCTTTTTTTCTCTTATCTATTATGTTGCTTTCTTCTTTCCCCAAATTTTCTTGCCCTATTTTCTCTCTTTTTCTTTCTTCTTCATTTCTTCTTCCTTCTTTCTCATCTTTCTTCTTTTCGTATTTTTTTCTTCTTTCCTCTTTTTTCTTCTCTCTCCTACTTCTTCACGTTTTGGAAACAAAAGAAATTTTGTTTGTTTGACCTTTTTTCCAGGCTAAAGAATGCTTAAGAAATGGGTTAAAAAAAGGTATTGCACTTCAATATATTGGTAATATGCCATAGATCTAATAGGGATAAATACGTAATTGTATATTATTGTATTGATTAATAAAATTGACAATTTATTTATAAGTTTTGTCTATATTGACGACTTATATATAAAGTCCTTAGAATGACAATTAAAGGAATTAACTTAAGCTTAATTTATGAAATCCCGTCATTCTTAAATGTTCTTAATCGTAAAATTATCAACACTAAGACATTTATAAATGCAGATTAAATCGGCATATGTTTGCTTCTTTGGAGAAGGAAGGCAGCTGATCTCATAAGATACTAATGAAGGTATTCACTTAGTCTAACATATAGATGCTTCTTAGAGAACAAGTTCATCGAACTGACTCGCTTGAAAAACCCATTTGAAGTGTTATCCATGTGTCTGTGGCATTTTTCTCAATTACGATGGTATGACTGATCTTTAGACTTGAGATCTTTATAGTACCTTGTTTGTAGATTATATATGCTTTGAAATTACATCTCCATTATCCATAATGAGATTGCGCATAAGGTAATGATTAGGCAATTTAATAAGTACGTAAAGGTTATGAGAGATTGATAAACGATTCATCATTCTTAATAACACAGAGTCGATATCCGAAGGGGCGCGGCGCTATTATGAAATAAATGATAATATAAGTCTATAGCCATGGCAAGTTCTGAAAGGAGTTTCAGAAACTCTAAAATTATATTATCAGCTTTAGTAAAAAAATTCAATAACCATAATTTAATAGAGTAAAGATTTTTTATATTCTACAATCTTTGGTGGGATATATATGAGGCGAAAGGATTATAACATATGGTAATCGTATACGTACTAAATTTTTTAAATTTAGTGTTCTTTCTCAATTGAGGGTTATGATGTATTACCAGATGTTGCACTTGATCTATGAAAATTTATTTTTTAATTAAGGAGTTAATTGAGGATAAATTAATTAGATTAATTTATTTAGACTTAAGAAGTCTATAATTATCTTCATTACCAATATAAGAAAGAATCTAATGGGTTACAGACTAAAAGATATTGAAGAATTAAAGTTAAATTATTTAAATAAATGATTAAGGACTTAATTGTTAAGTTTATAATCTTTAAGAGTTTATAGTTTTGGAAATTATTGGAGGTTAAATTATAATTATGCAAAGTGTTTGTATTTAATTATAATTATTTAATTATAAGTTTCCTAATTTGATTAAGATAATATTATTTAATTGATTATATTAATTAAATAATTTTTAATTTAAAAAATAGATTACTAATAAAATTAGGAATCTATTTAGTGACTTATCTATTTAAATTAGAATTTGAAAAGTCAAAATATGAAATCTATATAAAAAAAAACCAGTTTTGGCCTAAAAATATAAGTGAATGAGAATTTTCTTCAAGAGTTAAAGAAAATTATCTTAGCCAAAAATTCTATAGTTTGTCTTTTTTCAAGAACTACCATTCAAAAAAAAAGACACTCTACATAATTAAAATTTATGTAAATCTTTAAACCCTAATTTTCTACCTTATATGGATTACCATTAAAGATCACATACTAGAATGATTGATTTATAAAAAGGTATTCGCACAGTTTCTGTATTTGAGCTATAACTTTTTGTTCTTATATTGAATTAATATTATTTAAGAAATTTTGGAAATAAGACTTAAAAATATTTAACTTTGTATTTCATGAAGAAATCTAGATTCAAATGTTTTGAAGGTCAAAACGGCATTCAAAGGTACAAATCTGCAGAAAATTTGATGAAATGTTATTATACTTTTATTGGTGGTGAAGATCTAAGGTAAGATTTTAATAAATTTATTTTATATTTATTTGATATTATAAAGGATAATAAATAACATGATATTTATATGTGAATTAAAAAATATTTAATTAATATGATTAATTAAAATAATTTTAAATTTCCGTTGCATATGGTATACTTAATTCCTAATAGTGGTATCAGTGCCTATATTATTTACATGCTTCTAATATTTATTTATTTATTTATTATGCTTAAATATGGGACTAATTAGAGAATAATTAAATGTGATGGCATGTATAATTGATGCATGAAATTATTATTTATTAATAATTTGATAATAATAATAAATTATTTATTAAAAATTAAGTAGTTAATTATATTAATTATTTATGTTACTCACATGTATGCAATATCTTGAAATTAAATTTTTAAATAGATTGGAACACTTAATAGTATCCTAGATCTAGTAAAATTAAAATTTAATTATAAAACACTTCCTTAATAAGATTATGAATATATCTCCTAATTAAATTAAATAAATTAAATTTTAATAAGATTAGGATAAGAGTATCTTAATGAGATTAAAATATAAAGATTTTTATTGGATTAAAAATATTTTAATAAAACTAAGATACAACTTAATCTCAAAAGAGAAAATTATTTTCAACTTTAATTATATTAAAATTAAAATTCTAATAATATTAGAATTACATGATTAGTAATCAATTTTTATTTAAGTATAATAAAACTATACAAAAGATAAATATATCCAATAAGATTAGATAAAGATTAAAAATAAAATATTATTAATATTTTAATGTAATGAATTTAAAACACATAAGATGTATTAAGAAAACTAATAAACTTAGAATTTAATTGCTTGTTTGATTGATGCATGTCTAGACTGATTTTGTCAAAAAGACAATAAGAGCCTAAGGAGTTTGATTATTAAGTGGGATCTTTGTAACCCCACCACTCTCCTTGAAATCTAACTGGTACATTCTTTCATTCAAAATACATTATTGTAAAGTATACAACAAATTAAAAATTAAAATCTCTCTGATTAATTTAAGTATATATAATTATTTTCTATTATTATAATATAAACCTAAGTTCTTTTTCATTCTTTGTTTACTTGGCTCTCTCCAATATCAAAATTTTACATCGAATATGTTTAGATTATGAATAATAGTTTGACTTAAACAAAATACTTAATGAATTGTCCTTCTTCGTGATTATTTACTTTGGTGGCAAATGTTAAGTTTCATATAAAATACGATTGGTAAGAGTTGTTATAACAAGAGTTGTCAACTTAACGAGTCTAGAAGTTACACAAGATGTGATTGGTAACAAGTACCTATCTAATCAAACTTAAATAGAATAATTAACCATCGTTGTCATTTTAT
>JAXCLQ010005692.1:12444-48918 GCA_035584115.1 Cedrela odorata
TACACAAGATGTGATTGGTAACAAGTACCTATCTAATCAAACTTAAATAGAATAATTAACCATCGTTGTCATTTTATTTTAAGTAAGATAATATCCTAACTGACAACAAATTTTGTTATTAGAAGGGTTAACAAAATTCAAATAAAATAGTGGGAGTAACTATTATATTAAAAGTCTAAATATCTCATGGTTTATATCAATATAATAATTCTAATAAAAATTCTTTATTCTTCACATAGGTTTCCAAACAAAATATAAGTAACAAATATATATCTCTGAAATATATTTGATGCTAATACATTAACTAATATTGGTACCTCAACTTAAGAATTGTTCTTACGCATGTCTTGGAACAAAGTGTTCCATCAGAACTTGCTAAAAATGCAACACAAGAGGAATACGATGCTTAAGTGAAGCTTCATGATGATGATGAGCAGACATATGAGTGATGTTGGGCTCAATGTCATCATAGTTGCAAAAGGAACATGAGTTGTTTGATGCACTTGCTCGCACGAAAGATATAAGATATCTAAGACTCGCTTATATACTTATATTATATTGCAATTACTGTCAAAGTCTTACTCTCGTAATTGCTTAATATGTTAAGACTTACTGAGAATGACTTAAAGTAACAGATAAGTTTTGTGATGCTTATGAGTGGCTCTAAATAGTTTAAGAATAACCCTAAGAAAAGTTCGAAGGTAAGGCTCAAAAGGTCAACACCCATAAATTCAATGATGGTATAGAAGAAATATAAGGACACGTGTTTCTTCTGTGGCAAGGATAGACATTGGAAAATGAATTGTGTAAAATATTCGAGGACTTAAAGAAGAAAAAGCAAGGGGTTGCTTCTTCCTCTGGTATATTTATGATTGAGGTTAATCTTAATGATTGCAAATATTCTAGTTGGGTATTAGATACTGGTTGTAGTTCTCTCATATGTAATAATATGAAGGGCCTCAACGAGAATAGAAGACTTCACAGAGATGAAGTGGACCTACGAGTGAGAAATGGAGCAAAACTTATTGCTTTAGTCGTAGAAACTTATTTTCTGTTATTATAGAGTATATTAATTTTAGAATTAGAAAATTATTTTTATATTCTGGTACTTAGTAGAAATATTATTTCTTTATCTTGTTTAGACAATAAAAGATTTAATTTTATAATAAAGAACAATAGTTGTTGACTATCATATGATGATATTTATTATAGTATTGGATATTTGAGCAATGGATTATGTTCTGAAATTAAATAATAATATCCTTATATAAACAAACAAGATATTCTAAAAGAGTTATACCTTTGGCATTATAGATTTGGTCATATAAATAAAAGAAGATTTACAAAATTGTATAAAAAGGGTTACTTAAACTCCTTTGATTATGAATCATATATAACCTGTGAATTCTATTTAATTAGTAAAATAACCAAAATATCCGTTACTAGAAATGGACTACATGTAATTGAATTACTAGAGCTAATACGTACCAATGCATGTAACTCGTTGTCGATTCAAGTAAAGAGTGGTTACTTACTTTATAACATTAAATGATAATCATTCACATTTTGATATATTTGATGAAGTATAAGTTTGAATCATTTGAAGAATTTAGAAATATAGTAGAGAAACAAACTAGTAAAAATATTAAGACACTACGATTTGATCAAGGTGAAAAGTACTTAAGCTATAAGTTTCAACACTATCTTAAAGAACATAACATCATTTCATAATGAACTCTTCTAAGGACACTGTAACACTTGTGCTTTCGAAAGAAGAAATCGATTCATGTTAGACATGATACGATCAATGATGTTTGGCACAAGTCTTCCAATATCGTTCTAGGGACTAGCATTAGAAACGACCACTTACCTTTTAAATAATGTTCTATCCAAATCAATCAGCAAGACATCATATGAGATACAGCATGGAAAAATAACATAATTTCAACTTTATGAAAGTTTGAGATTGTAATGCTTATGTGAAGCAATCGCCTACTAACAAGCCAGATGTAAGATCAATTAAATGTAAATTTGTGGGATATCCAAAAAAAATAAGGGAATATTATTTCTATGATCCAAGTGAGCAAAATGTGTTTGTTTCACATAACACTATTTTTCTAATGAAATAGTTTCTTCTAAGAAAAGATAATGGGAGTAAACTGGAACTTGATGAAATTCTAGAATTAGAAAATGATATTAAATCACTTTCAACAAGTAAAAGATTGGCAATGAAACAACCATAAGATCAAGAACTCTAAAAGTCTAGTAGAATACATCATAAACCAGAGAAAAATAGATCTCTCATAAAAGGTAAACATAATGTATTAATCATTGAGAACGATGATCCTACTAATTATACAGAGACAATATCTTATATTAACTCTTCTAATTGGTTTAAAGCCATGAAATATAAAATAGTCTCAATGCATATCAACCAAGCTTGGAATTTGGTAAATACACCCAAAGGGATCACTCTCATTGGGTGTAAATAAGTCTTTAAGAGAAAGACAGATGAGTCTATTAGGATTCTACTTACAATAACATATATCATGATTATGAGATTTGACATATGTCAAAAACTATCTTCCTAAATGGAAATCTTACTAAGGATGTATATATGATACAACCAGAAGGTTTTATTTATAAGGGAAACATAAACAAGGTATGCAAGCTTCAACGATCCATTTATAAATTAAAGCAAGCATGTTGGAATTGGAATCTTCATTTTGATAAGACAATCAAAGAGTTTGATTTTATTTAAAATGAAGATAAATTTTATGTTTATAAAAAGATTAGTAGGAGCGTAGTTATATTTCTAATATTATATGTAGATGGCATATTAATAATTGAAAATGACTTTCCAATACTTCAATCAATCAAATTATAGTTATCTAATAAATTCTCTATAAAGGATTTAAGAAAAACAACCTATTTTTTGGAAATTAAGATCTATAGAGATAAATCTAAAAAGTTTCTCAGTCTCTCACAATCTATGCACATAGACAAAATTCTTAAAATGTTTAAGATAAAATATTCAAAAAATGTTACTTGCCTATGAGACATGAAATCTACCCTTTTAAAGGAAAAGTGTCATAAAACTCCTATAGAAGTTGATTAATCATATACGTTATGCTATGTAAAAGACCTGATATGTCCTTTGTTCTAATTATTACGAGCAGATATTAGGAAAATCCAAGTGAAAGTCACTGGATAACGGTCAAGACAATCCTTAAGTACTTGAGAAGGATTAATGATTTGTTCTAGATTTATGAAGAATGGTCTAATGTAAAAGTGTTGGGCTATTGAGATGCTAGCTTTCAATCCAACAAAGATGACGGCAAATCACAATCTAGATATTTCTTTACTATGTCAGAAGTTATTGTAAGATGGAAGAGTTCTATATAAACTATTACAACAAACTCAATAATCAAAGCCGAGTATATAGTTGCTTCAGAAGCAGTTAAAGAAATAATTTGGATAAAAAAGTTCATCACAAATTTTAGTGTAGTTCCTGACAATCACAATTCGATTATGATCTATTGTGAGCCCATAACCCACAGGTTATAGAACCAATTTCTCTATAAAGATTAAAATATTTATTTAGGCAATATCACTTGATTATAGAGATAATATAGAGATGAAGTGAAGATATAAAATATACCCACTGAAGAGAACTTAGCAAATTCTCTTACTAAGCCACTGTCCTAACAGAAACATATAGGTACACTAAATTATTTGGTATAAGGTATCATATAAATTAGTTCTAGTGTTAGTGGGAGATTGTTAGTTATATGCCTTAGATCTAGTAAGAATAAATACATAATTATATATTATTGTATTGATTAATAAAATTAACAATTTATTTATAAGTTTTGTCTATATTGACTACTTATATATAAAGTCCTTAGAATGATAATTAGAGGAATTAACTTAAGTTTAATTTATAAAATCTCATCATTCTTAAATGTTCTCGATCGTAAAATTATCAACATTAGGACATTTATAAATCCAAATTAGATCGGCATATGTTATATCTATTTCCTTGAAGAAGGAAGTTAGCTTGATCACATAAGCTACTAGTAAATATGTTTACTTAGTATAACATATGGATGCTTGTTAAAGAACAAGTTCATCGAACTGACTCGCTTGAGAAACCCATATGGAGTGTTATTCACGTGTCTATGGCATTTCTCTCAATTATAAAGGCATGAATGATCCTTAAACTTGATATCTTCATAGTATTTTGCTTGTGGATCATATGTGCTTTGACATTATATCTCCGTCGTCCATAGCGAAAATACACATAAAGTAATGACTGGGTATTATGAGAAGCATGCGAAGGTTATGTGAGATTAATAAATGATTCACCATTCTTGATAACACAGAATCGATATCCCAAGGGACACCATTTTGACATAAGTGATAATATAAGTTCATAACCATGGCAAGTTCTGAAAAAAGTTTCAGAAACTCTAAAATTATATTATCAGCTTTAGTCAAAATTTTCAATAATCATAATTTAATAGAGTAAATATTTTCTATACTCTAGAATTTTTGATGGAATATGTATGAGGCAAAAAGATTGTATCATATAGTAATCGTATACGGATTACTTTTTACTAATTTAATATTCTTTCTTAATTGGGGGTCATGATGTATTGCTAGATACTACTCTTGATCTATGGAAATTAGTTTCTTAATTAAGAAGTTAATTAATAATAAATTAATTAGATTAATTTATCTAGACTTAAGAAGTCTATGACTATCTTCATTGCCAACATAAGAAAAAACCTAATAGGTTACATACAAAAAAATATTGAGAAATTAAGATTAAATTATATAAATAAATGATTAATGATTAATTGTTAAGTTTATAATATTTAAAAGTTTATAGTTTTGTAAACTATTGGAGATTAAATTATAATTATATAAAATGTTTGTATTTAATTATAGGTTTTTTAATTTAATTAAGATAATATTATTTAATTAATTATATTAATTAAATAAAATTTAATTTAAAAAATATATTACTAATAAGATAATGAATCTAATTAGTGACTTCTTTTTTTAAAAAATTAGAATTTGAAAGGTCAAAATATAAAATCTATAAAAACTCAAGTTTTGGCCTAAAAATGTCCGTGAATAAGAATTTTCTTCAAGAATTAGAAAAAATTTGTCTTGGCCAAAAATTATATAATTTATCTATTTTTAAGAACTAACATTCAAAAAAAAATACACTCTACATAATTAAGATTTCGAAAAATTTTAAAATCATAATTATCTATTTTGTGTGGATTACCATTAGAAGTCACACAATATATGGCTGATTTAGAAAAAGGTATTCGCGTAGTTTCTGTATTTCAGTCATAACTTTTGATTCTGATATCGGATTAATACGATTCAAGAAGTTCTAGAAAGAAGATTTAAAGATTTTCAACTTTGTGTTTTACGAAAAAAAAAATCTAAATTCAAAAGTCTTGAAAGTCAAAATGGCATTCAAAGGTACAAATCTAAAAAAAATTTGAAAAAGTGTTATTCTAACTTTATTAGTGGTGAAGATCTAAGTAAGATCTTAGTTCATTTATTTTATATTTATTTAATATTATAAAATATAATAAATAACATAATTTTGATATAAGAATTAATAAATATTTAATTAATATAATTAATTTAAAAAATTTTAAATTTCCATCGTATAAAAGTGAGCTTGTAAAACTAGTCATACTTCACCCAGTTCACTTGCAGTCGCTATCATCACAGCTAGCAGCCAGCTCACTACTGCTCTGAACCATATCACTCTTTGTAGCCAATGATCATGACTTTGGTCTGCAACTTGTTTTCCAATTTAGTGTTAATCCGAGAAGTAACTTTCGGACGAGGGCTTAAATCTTTTGATCGCAGCAAACGATGAATTGTGTGATACGGAACAACGTAAAAGATCACTCTGCCAGGTTTCAAAACCGATTCAGGGCGAAACACAATCCAGGGATACTCGAACACATCAGGCCTGTCTAGGGTTTCTTTCCATGACTTCTGCAGCAGTTATTGGATTCTCGTGGAATTTCACAAATCTTACAGGATACACAAGTTTCAGCACACCACTTTCTCCGGAAACCGAACCCATTTTCGGACGCAGTGAAACCAGGACATAAGCAGCTCTTGTTTCCCAATTTATGCACGCACTCAGCAATGAGACAAATTTTTTTTCTAGCGGAGAAATTTATGCTGAGGATCTTAGGAAACAGGGAAGTGTTCGCTCTATGATGCTGCTGAAATAGGATGGGATTGAAAAAGTTAAGCAGAAAACTAAGTAGATTGTCCATATCCAGCTTTATAAGGAATATTTTCCCTATATTATATTTTTGGTAACTCCAATAATTTTCTTTCGTCTTATTTATAATATTCTATCACGTCGTCTATTAGCTAATTGATTTTTGTGTTTTCCAAGATTTCGCTTTACAATTGATTTACCTTTGAAGTTTCGAGAGGCTTATCTTGACGAAGTAGCTAATTTGCATAGATTTTTGTCATTTACATAATTGATCAGTACTTATCCCATTTTTTTTTTAATCAATACATTTTTCTCCTTATTAGCATTTAATAAATGAGAATATAATATAAAAAAATTTGATCACAAACAAATATAAAAATAGTTTTTAAAAATTAAATAAATTTAGAGTAGCACAAAATCCTAATTCATTTAATTGATAAATAAAATTGGTATCAAGTGAATTGATACATGTAACATTACCATTATTATAATAAACAAAAGTGAAAACTCTAGTTTAAATTCTTTAATAAAAAATTTGAAACATAATTTTAACATAAAATTTAAAATCATAGATGTTTAACAATGAATCTCCGCATGAATCTATAGTATGTATGGAAAATATTTGTATGTCTAATATACATAAATAAATGAAAATTGTATTTTAGCATTATTATTATTTATTTTAGGAAAACAACATTTGCACCTTAATATTTTTAGAAAAAATTTATTAAAAAATTATGAAAAATTTAAGAGAAATGAAAGTTTATTTTATTCATTTGTAATATTTGTATTTCCCTTCTATGCTGAGCAAGCATCGTTGAAGAGAAATTCACGGCTTTGAATTGCGAAATAACTGATTTTTTAAAATTCCCCTTCTTATTGTCATGTTTGATCTGATTTCGCCAGAAGAATTGTATTGGAGTTCAAAAATTATAGCTTTTGAATTACAATTCAAAATTTGTACAAATTTTGTATTAGCTTACCGGGAGTTTATCAATACCTCCTCTGAGGTTTTGTGAACCTACTCTTTACATTCTTTGACCTCCTTGAGATTTTGTTTTACATGACTCTTTACATTCTTTGACTAACTATATAAAAGATAAATATATTCTTAATTTATTTATTCTTTAAAAGTAATTTGCTTATTATTATTTAATTTTTAGTGTTTTCTTAAGTATGTTTTCTAAAAAATCAAAAAATATTTAATTAAAAAAATAATTATATATATATATATATTAATTATCTAAAAGTTAAATAAAAATGAGTAAATTATAATTTACTTATAAAGAATAAATAAATTAAGAGTATGTTTTATTTTTTAAAAATTACCAAAAACCTCTTACTATTTTTTTATGCATTTTCTCTCAAAGCTGAATTTTTTTATGCATTTTCTTTGTTTTTTCAATAATAATTGAAATCTCACTTTCAAGTTGCTCATTTATTCTTTTCCTTCAATTTCTTCTCGTCTTACAAACAAAGTTACCATCTTTACATGATTATACTATCACTTGATTGAATTTTGGTTTTGCGTATCCTTTTTAATGACTCTTTCTTATTCATCTAGATTATGATTGATTTCTCGAATGCTGAACTTTTAACTTTTTTATTAGCTAGTTGTTCAACTTTGATCAAACCATGAAATCTAAATTTACAGTTACCATTAATGGAACTAAAGAGATATAACTATTCGGAGTTTTTATTCTTGTGAAATGATAGAGAAGACTATTTTGGGCATACGCCATTCTTTTTCTGGAAACCAAACTTCAATTTATTTACAGTTCCCCTCCAATGACTAGAATTTAGAGTTTGCGTTTGCTGTCGTACTTATCCATATCCTTTATAGTTTGTAATGATGTTGTAGTATAAGATTATCAAGTAGGCTCATCAATCAAGTTAAAGAAGACATTGGTTTGAGTTTTGAAGATAAGAATTTGGATTCATTCGTTGCCGGTATGCTTTTGTTATTTGTTTTATTTTTAAATAGTTTTTCCTTGACCTTAAATCTTTTTGAATGTCAATCAGAGTAAGTTCTGTTCATCTTTCCTATATCTATACTGTTTTCAGTTTAGAATTGATATAAACTTCCATTTATTAATTGATATTGGTCGCTTTAATTAAATTCTGGGATATAATAAAATTATTAACATTTCCGAAGAAATCTCGACATTCTATATGTCCAATTCTTTAACACTTTCCCTCGTGAAAAAATAGCAGGAATGATATTGGAAGAAAAGAGGGCAGAGATGTTTTATAGAAGGATTTTTACAGACAGTTGCAACACAGGACACTTTTTTGCCTTTTGTCTTTTTTCTTTCTTTTCTAAAAACACAAATTAATTTTAAAACCATATTTATTGAACGTAAACTAGAGGTGGACTACAGGTGGCAAAATGCCAGATTGAGCATGAAATTGAAGCTCATTAGGACTTACATGTTGGCTTAACTCTAGAACAGTTTATTGACAAATGTCAATTTTAAATATTTAAATAAAATTTAAATAAAATGTATTAATTTTATCTTTTTAATATATCGATCTAATTGAATTTATAATTTCTTTTAAAATTTTTTACTTGAATATATATTTCTTTATATATATTGATTTTATCGAAATTTAAAATTATTGATTTTTTTTATGTGTCGATTCTCTAAATTTCATATATCAATATGTTAAAAATAAAAAATAAAAATAAAATAAATATTATAATATAAATAATAAAAATATTAAATTAAATAAGATTTTAAATTTCATGATCGACCAAGCTCGTGATGGATCCTGTAATTTTAGACCTGACTTGGCCTTTTAATGGGCTGGACCAGACGGGCCAATACGGTTCCCAGGCCAAATTTTTTCCATTTCTAACTTAGGACAAAAATATTGTGCATAGATCAAAGATGTATAGTTATAAAATTCATGGTGAGCATATAACAAGACATTCAACATGGAGCACCGAAGAATTTCTCAATAATATATATATATATATATATAGGCAGACTTAATTAATCGCAATCGTAGGTAACAGTAGTTTTGGACTATCAACACTTAATGGTTATTCTATATAATACTTTGCTGATTAATAAGGGAGAAATTAAAACATGTTAGCTTGCTTATATGTATTAGAATGTCATTCATATACTTATTTAATAAATTCTTTTTTATGTTCATATTTATTTTTGGAATTAAGTAAACAAAAGAAGAAATTTAAAACACATCATGATATAATTTTATTAAATGAAGATTATAATATCATACTCTAGATTTTTACATGCTTAGACATATAACTAAGAAACTAATTAAGTTTCTATTCCAAGATTCAGTGGCAAATTACAACTTTATATATATATATATATATATATATATATGCAACTATAACTATACACAAGCAACGCTAACTCTGAACAAAATTTCTTGGTCAAGAATTGTTGTGGCTTGGTGCTCGATCGTGCACTTAATTACTTGTTTAGAAAGAATAAAATCATAAATTAAGCTGCTGCTGCATGCATATATATCGTCTACTACTTTCATACTGTTGAAACTCTGTGGACTGGAAAACCCGACTTCTTATATCCTGTATCATCTTCTTCATCAAGAGCAAATCGTACCCTGAAAGCCCTCGATTTGGCATTGTTATTATGCTTCTTGAGACAAGATCTCAGCTCTACACTTTCAGTATCGTATCTGGGCTGCAAAATTTGAACCTCATCATTCTCATCAACGAATAATTTATATACCTGAGTTTCCTTTTTCCATTGCTTAACTTGTAGTTTCTTAGGAGACTCGTATCTGTCTTTCTGGCTCTTTAACTCGACCGATTGTTTTCTATAGAAATTATTTTGGTATTTCTCATCACCAACATAAAGATATTTCGCCCCTGCAGAATAATAATCTGTAGACGTGTCTTCGCACTTGTTGTTCAATTTGTTCTGTAATTCACTATGATGATTTCCTCTGCTAACAATCCGATGAAAGTGATCTAGCTCGATTGAAATTTCACTATCATCATCTTGTTCTCTTTGAAGCCAATGATCATGACTCCGATCTGCAACTTGATTATCCAATTTGGCGTCAAGCCGAGAAGTAACTTTCTGACGAGGGCATAAGTCTTTTGATCGCAGCAAACGATGAATTGTGTGATGCGGAACAACGTAAAAGACTCTGCCAGGTTTCAAAACTGATTCAGGGCGGACCACAATCCAGGGAAACTTGAACACGTCCGGCCTCGTAACGCAGTGTCTAGGGTTTCTTTCCATGACTTCTGCAGCAGTTATTGGATTCTCGTGGATTTCCACAAATCTTCCGGGATACACAAGTTTCAGCACACCATTTTCTCCGAAAACCGAACCCATTTTCGGACGCGGTGGAACCAGGACATAATCAACTCTTGTTTCCCAATTTATGCACGCACTCAGCCTGCCTGGTAATGAGACAATTTTTTTCTAGCGGATAAATTTATGCAGAGGATCTCAGGAAACAGGGAAGTGTTTGCTCTATGATGCTGTTGAAATAGGATGGGATTGAAAAAGTTGAGCAGAAAACTATGTAGATCGTCCATATCCAGCTTTATAAGGAATATTTTTCCTTTTATTATATTTTTGGTAACTCCTATAATTTTCTGTCGTCTTATTTATAATATTCTATAGATTGTCTATTAGCTAATTGATTTTTGTGTTTTCCAATATTTCGCTTTACAATTAGTTAACCTTTGAAATTTCGGGAGGCTTATCTTGAAGATTATCATTTGCATAATTGATCAGTACTTATCCTAATTTTTTTTTTAAATCAATACATTTTTCTCCTGGTTAGCAATTAATAAACGAGTATATAATAAATAGAAAAAAAACTTGATCCAGTATAAAAAAAATATATACGTGTCAAAATATTTTAAAAAATTAAATAAATTTAGAGTAGTACAAGATCCTAATTCGTTTAATTGATAAATGAATTTGGTGTCACTTAGAATTGATTTATCTATATTATACAACATATAACAATACAATTATTATAATAAACAAAAATGATAATTCTAATTTAAATATTTATACAAAAACTTTCAAACGTAATTTTAACATAAAATTTAAAATCATAGATTAATAATACTGAATTTCTGCATAAATTTACAGACTCTATAGAGAAAAAAAAATTATGTCTAGTATATATAAAAAATTTATATTTTTAGAATTATTATAATCTTACGCTGACTTTTATATATATATATATATATATATATGTAGTTTGGGGTATTTTTAGAATTATTATAATCTTACGCTGACTTTTATATATATATATATATATATATGTAGTTTGGGGTATTTTCACATATTTTTCTCTAAATTTGGTGAAATCGCACATAAATACATGTTTTTTAAAACCATTAATTTTGACTATTAGTTGACTAAAAAAAAAGTAAATAAGTGTGTTATATAGTTTTAAGTTTGTTTTTCTTTTTTTTTTTTTTTTTGGTTGCATAAAAATATATTTTTTAATTTTGAAACTGACAAGGTAATATTTGTAATTGCATATTAAATGAGTGTGTTATATGAGTCTTAAGAATAATATTATTTTATCTTTTTATATTAAATTATCATTAACAAGAAATTAGAGAGGTATATTTTTATAATATAATATTTTATTTGAATATGAAAATGAAATTTTTAGAGTTTATCTTAGAGGGTAAATAGATCAACCAATTTTTATTTTATAATGTTCATATTTAATTTTGTATTATAGTTAATTTGATTTTAAAAAATATATTAACATTAAATCATTTTTTACACATACAAATCCAAACACTTAGATAGTATTTTTTTTATGATTGATAATTAAACAATAATTAAATTTTTAAAAGTGTTATGAAATACGAGTGTAATAAAATATATACGCTTTCTTCTTAATATTCCCAATCTAAACCCAAGTGACTAAAATTTCAATAATATCAACAATAATTTAACTTATAATAATGATTGTTCACGATTGCTAGTTATGACGAGTGCTAAAATTATTTTATGAATTTAAAGGAGCATCACATATTATATTAAAAATAATATAAAATTTAAATTTTATATAACAAAATATACTTTAACAATAATTATATATATATATATATATTATTTTTTTATTTATTTATAAACAGCTAAGCTAATGAGACTGTGATTTATTATTTATAAAAGAAAAATAAAATAAATCCCTGAAATAATGTGCTCCTATCCACCTTGAAAAGAAGAAAAGTTTACTGGTTGCTCTTTCATAACACATGTCAACACCTCAATGTACCATATTACCATGTTTCACTTTGTTAACATGTAAATTTGGAATATATATATATATATATATTGTGATGACCACATATTTTTACAAATAATAATAATACATAAATACTAATTTGTGTGATACAACGAAAGGTTAAAAATAAAAATTCAAAAGTTTATATTAAAAAGAAATGCAAAATTATAATAAATGGAAATAAGTTAAAAATTTAAAGTACCCATGATATAATATACGCACACATATATATAAGTATATTTAAAATGCATAAGGGAGGCTTTTAAATTGTAAAGTGTTAAATTAAAACAAAACAAATAAAGGGCATATACAAGCCAACATTTGTACCATACATGTATATATTATTGTGTGTGTGAGTAAAATGGTGATAATGCTGTGAACTTGTTGTTGTGGCTGAGAATTATGCAGGGAGAAGTGAAAATTGGTTAGGATTTTGGTGAGCAAAATGAGTGAAGGTTGAATGTGTTGAGAGGAGTAAGGATTGTGGTTAACTTGCTATGAGACAGTGAAGGGGAAAGCTGAAATTGAATTGAAACCAAGAGAAACCAAGAGTATATGGCCGAAAAGCTTGGTGAAACAAGTGAGGAAATAGCATTGGCTGAGAGAAGGCAGTGTTAAGAGCAAGACACAGCAAGGAACGGGGCAATTTTAATAGGCTTGGGTAAGTTATATAGTTATTAAATGTTAAATTAATGATTAGGCATGCATTAGTTAATGTTGTGCATTAAAATTGTGTTGTTTTGTGCAAATTGTGTTATCGAAATAGTTGAATGGGCATAAAACAAATTGGGCAGTATGTGGCTGTGTGAAATTGTGGTTATGTTGTGAATATATGGTGTGCGAAATGATGTTGATAAGTTTGCGAAGTGTTGACATGAGTGATGCTATATTGCCAAAAAAAAATCAAAAACACAAACTTGCGATGCCGATAGGTCGTAGTTGTGTGTTCAAGCGGAGGATGATTTGAGTTGATAAAATTATTATATAAGAGTGTTATAAGACATATTTGGGGTGGCGCACTTGAACGGAATGTCGAACGAGTGAGAGAGCAAGTGAAATGCATGAGAGTTAGCCGCAAAAATTTCTGCGCAAGGTTCGGTAAAATGAGGATTCCGCGAGTTCTAGACCTTAAATTGACAAACCGTAAAATATTATAAAAACTAGACACATAGCGGCACGAAATAGCCAAAAATTAGATTAAGATGTTGAGCGAGTCAATACAATTTATTATTTAAACTGAGCTGTACTATCGACAGTTTACAGCCGACTACACTGAGCAGGGTGGCGAGAAACGGCTATAACTTAGACGTTCAAAGTTGAAATATGAATCTGAGAAAAGCGGTAGAAATTAGACATGTAATAAAATGTGTCCTAGGAAGCTTAGAATAGATTACCTTACCTGTGAAATGCACTACGACGTTGGAATTCTTCGAGGTGCAGAATGCATTATATGGGTGACCAAAATGGGCAAGTTTGATTTAGTCTTGAAAAGGGGAGGCAAATTTTATACATAGTATATTTATGTATCTATTTAGTTATAAAGAAGAATTTAATACTGTAATATATGTGTTGTAGATCGTTAAGCTGGTCGTTCGCCGACGCCGCGATACTGCGATTACACCGTAGTTACTACGGTGAGTGGGTGCTTGTTGTGTATGTATGTATGATTACACTTGAAATGAGTATTGAAATTGTTTATGATGTACAAACAGTTTAATCATACTAAGTTATGTTAAGATGCACCTAAAATGATTATGCTATATGATGATTAATAGTTATGATACGTGATGTTTATGCATAGGGTATAGATGCAAGTATGTATAAGAGGATCAATATTGAAGTTATGCTTGAATTTGATTGACAAAAGAATTTAGTTACATATGATTTGTTGTGCCAAACGATGCTGAATTTGTTTGTGTATGATGATTGTGTTGTAACAAGGGGACAACGATACGCAATGCCGCAAGGGTACCTGCAAGTTAATTCTGTGTTTGGGGGGACGGCAATACGTAATGCCCTAATGCACTAATTTGGGTATTTGAAGGGATAACGATACGTAACACCCTTAAACACCGACATGTTGTGAAATGTTTGACATATGAAGTAATGTGAAATGCTCCTTTGTGTGTATAGATTGTTATATGATAATATGTATTTAATGTTAAACTATGAATGTAAATTTAAAAATGAAACATGATCTAGTGTATACACCCACTCACTGAGTCAAGTAGGACTCACCCCCCCTCCATTTCCAGTTTTGCAGGATCTGATAATTTGTTAAGTAGACATAGTGGCTTGGAGACACGATGTAAAAGACAGGTCATTAGTCTTAGTCACCACTATGTCGGGTTTAGCTCATATAGAGATCAACAATATTATTTTGTATTTTGTATGTTATGTAACATATGTTGCTGGAATAGCATGTATATAGACTGACAGATATACAGTCAGTGTTATTTTGATATACATTGCATCATTTGAGATTATATATATAAGTCAGTAATGGCGATTTGATACCCTGAGATATATGGTCTTGATTAAAGTCTGATTGAGATTGCATAGATAACAAGTTGTGTAAGGCTTAGGGTGATGGGGTAGACCTGCACCTACTGGTAACACCCTATATTTGGGATGTTACAAAGTTGGTATCAGAGCATGGTCTAATGGTCGGTGACTGTGATAAGGAAGTGTTAATATCTTGTGCATGTAGTATACTCGGGGTACTCATATACAGGGGGCTACTCTTTAGTGTCCTTATTCCTCGAGTTGTGCCTTCTCGTGGTAGATATAGAAACTTTTAGAATTTCTACTAACATATTTACTTCCATTTAAATATCATGCCACCTCAACGATATGCTAAAGTAGATGAAGCAGCTCGGATGCCTCCTCAGAGCAGAGGCTAACTGCATATCCTGCAAAGGATCGAGGAGCAGCACGAGAAAAGAGTCACCAAGATAGGGTTGGTGAAGAGGTGGATGAGAGATCAGTTACTCTAGTAGTAGAGGTTGTAGTACGGGTAGCAACAGTTATAGTGTACAGTAGATATGTTAGTGAAGCTTCTTACCCACCAACAGCGACCTTAGGAGCCAGTGCTGGGGTTGCAGTATCATCTGTGTCAGTACCACCTTCTACTTCTGCCATTTCGACTCACCAGGCAGGACCTTTGATACCTATAATAGACCCGTATAACCAGTAGGTAAATCCTTCTACACCACCTCAATATACTCCTTATACACCTATACAGCCTATGGTTAGGCAGGAGTTGGCTATTTCATTACATGAGTTTAAGAAGTTGTAGCCATCAGTATTTACTGGGATAGAGAATTTTTCTGACCTGTCTGGGTTTATCTAAGAGTCCAAACGTATATGTACCGCTCTAGGTTGTTCAGTTGTGAGAATAGTTCAACTAGTGAGTTTTCAGCTTCGGGATGTTGCCTATCACTAGTACATTTCATTCTGACAGAGTGGGAGTATAGATGTTTCCCCATTAGCGTGGCCTGAGTTTAGTACTGCTTTTTTTACTAGATTTCTTCCCCAGAGTATTAAGGATGCTAGAGCTCGAGAGTTCAAGCAGTTGGTTCAGGGAAAACAGATGTCAATATCGGAGTATGATATACAGTTTATTAGATTGGCCCGCTTTACACCTCACTTGGTGAGTACAAAGGAGATAAAGGTAAAGTGGTTTGTGAATGGACTTCGAGATTATTTATTTAGGTCTATTTAGATTATAGAGACTATGACATATGCCCAGGCCTTAGATAAAACCCTCCGATTTGAGATGCGAGTTCAGAGTAAACAAAAGGAGAAGAGGTCCTCTAAGAGGTTTAGAGTAGAGAGTCATGGTAGGTAACATCAAGGCAAGCACAGCCAGCCTCTACAGACATCAGGCCTTCCTTCTACAATTCCTCGGGTTAGAGAGGTTATGCATAGAGGTCTTGACCATAAACCTAGTCAGGGTGCCATGTCTCGTATACTTTCATCATTTTCTGTAGCACAGCTAGTCCCATTACCATGTCAGATATGTAAACGTTCCCATACGAGTAGTTGTCAATGGGATGCTATGGCTTATTATCAGTGTGGTCAGGTAGGCCATTTGAAGAGAGATTGCTTTATACGTCCTATGTAGGCTCCATCTATACATTCATCATCAGTACTACCTCGATCTCAGTCTAGTAGAAGTGTAGGGGAGACAGGTCAAAGACTACCTATTTGGGGACAGACAGTATGTGGCTGAGGACAGACATCAGGAGATAGAGGTCAAGCAAATTTGGACACAGATACATGCATACATGCATGTAAAGAAATTAGTTTATAGAACCAGCCAGCTGGTTCAAGTCCTGTACCTGTTTAAGCAAATTTGGTAATAAAATATCAAATTCATTACAAATTTAGGTTGAATTTTGTATTAATTTTTTTTAATGGATGTGGATACGTGCTTGAACACAGCTACATGCAAATTTGGACACAAGTACATGCATGCATGCAGCTGTCAACACATTATATTATATATAACATAATTAATATATAATGCCTTTGTCTTTTCTCTTTCTACGTATATATGTGTATAAAATTATAGTTGATAACTTCATTCCCAATTGAAATGGAATACGAACTAGTAGAAAAACAAGAAGATCATCAAAACTCTCACTTGTTACTACAAACAGCTGACTAGTTCCCTAAGCTAATTTCTCTTCAATCAGATTTGATCTACAACTCCATACTCTTCCTCACTTCACCAGTTTTTTTTTTCTCCTTTCCATTGCCTCTTATAAAGACAGATTGCAAGAATCAAGGTTGAAACTGAACAGAGCACATCTAGCCTACAATCAAGCAAGATCACCCAAAATCAATTTTGCATATTTTTGTAATTGCTGCAAATTTGTAACCGCTGCATAGTTTTAGCTAAATTGATGTACATTACCATAAATAGTTTTTCCTAGCTGTGTATATAAATCAGCTCCTATTACATCAATAAAGCATGGGAAATTGTTCATTGAACTACGACAATCTTTATTCTCTAATATAGTATCACAGCAGTCGATCTATAACGAGCAATCGATCCAAGTCTCCAATATGTCTTCCTCCTCTGATCAAAATCCAACCTTTATTCTCAACACCCAACCTTCATCCGCAACAACTTATTGCTCTCAATATCACTGCCCAAATCAATGAAAAATTAACTCTCTCCACCTTTCCTTAATGGCGTGCTCAATTCGAAGCACTCATCATTGGTTACGATTTACTTGACTATGTCGAAGGTTCATTTATGTGCCCCTTTCCACGGGTACCGCGCTGATAAACTTCGAAAGACCCATTAGATCCAACAGGATAAACTTATCCTAAGTGCCCTTCTAGCCTCCACCTTTTCGTCAATCACACCACTTATTGCTACTATAAAGACTTCTCATGAAGCTTGGAAAAAGCTAAAAACCTTATATGCTAGTCGATCACGCACTCGTGCTATGCAGTTAAAGGAGGAGCTCACCTTAATCTAACACGGTAATCGATCGATCACAGACTATCTCTATGCTGTGAAGGCCTTGACTGATGAAATCGCCATTATTGATCATCCCATTTTCGATGACGATTTAACCTTCATGTATTGAACAGGTTAGGATCTGATTTTTGCGAGATAGCTGCGCCGATCTGAGCACGGGAGAAGTCAGTGGAGTTTGAAGAGTTGCACAACCTTTTGGTCAGTCACGAATCTTGCCTTCGATGTTTGGAGATTGTTACTCAGCAGATGGTGAAGACGGCTAATTACACAATTAAGGGAAAATCTTCATTTAGAGGTGACGTCTCAAAGAAGTCTTATAAACTGAATAGGTATCAACGTAACTAAGGCCAAAGCCTAGCTCGTCCATCAAATGGTCACTTACATGATGGACGATGTGCATAGGGTCTGGCAAGCCCAACAACAATCACAAACGTTACACGCCCTAATGTCAACTTTGTGAGCAAATAGGCCATACTGTAAAGTGCTATCCTCAGCTATAGTCCAATGAATTTACAGCCAACTCTGTAACTTCTTCTAATGAAAAAAAACAAAACATGGCTCATGGACTTGGTGGCTTCTCACAATATAACGAGAGATCTTACAAATTTTTCAATTCACTCTGAATACGATGGTACTGATGAAGTAATTCTTGGTGATGGTTCAGGTTTGACTATCTCACATATTGGTTCTTTAGCATTGCACTCACCCAAACGTATATTTACCTTAAATGATACTTTTTGTGCTCCAAATCTTTCTAAAAATCTAATTTTCGTTCATCATTTCACCAAACAAAATAATGTTTTTGTTGAATTTCATCCATTTCAATTCTTTATGAAGGACAAGATCACGGGGACGACTTTACTTTGAGGAGTATGTGAAAACGGTGTTTGCACTTTTTCGGAATCAATAATGTCCTCCTCCTCCAAAATGGTTGCTAATGTGCATGAACAAACCTCGATTGATGGATGACACAAATGTCTTGGGCATCCATCTCTTCGCATAGTCCAACTTCTTATTAAGAATTTTTCTCTTCCTGTTGCTACAACAAAAAAACTTCTCAATTGTGTAATTCATGTTCCATCAATAAAGCCCATCAACAACCTTTTCATTCTAATAGTCTTCAAAGTCATACACCACTTGAACTTATTTACACTGATGTTTTGGGACTCGTACATTATACTGGAATTGACGGATATTTTTATTATCTTATTTTTGTTGACCATTTTACCAAATACATGTGGCTCTATCCAATAGCTACCAAATTCGGGGTATCTACAATTTTTCCTCAATTTAAAAAATTTGTTGAAACACGTTTCCAAACCAAAATAAAAAATTTATACTCTGATCAATGGTATTGGTCATTATACCACCACCCTACACACCCCATAACAAAATGGTGTTTTTGAGCGTCGTTACCGTCATCTAGTTGAAACAAGTCTCACTCTCCTCCATGATGCATCATTACCTTTTTCTTATTGGCCTCATGCTTTCCAAATAGCATCTTATCTTATCAATAGGCAACCCATACCTCTTCTTCAAAACATTTCCTCTTTTAAAGCTCTTTTTGGTCAAAAACCAAATTATCTTAAATTGAGAAACTTTGGGTATCTTTATTACCCACTTACCCGACCTTATAATACTCATAAAATGCAGCCAAAATCCTCACCTTGTCTGTTTCTCGGGTACTCTCAAATCCAAAGTGCCTACAAATGTCTTAACCTCAAAACTCACAAGATTTAAATTTCTAGACATGTATTGTTCAATGAACTAAACACCCCTAATGTGTCTTTTGCAAACCCAAATACCCAAACACCGAAATCTCCAAATGTTTCTCTATTCTTCGATGCCGAAGTCATGCCTGTGCCCTCGTCAATGCCATCTGTCCTGCTGTCCTTATCCATGATTCCAGAAGGTGTAGCTGGCGTCGACGCAGCCTCCTCAGGTAATCTCCTCAACTCATCTTCTTCTTTTCTTCTGATTTCATCTTAAAACCTAGATCATAATTCCTTGAACTTAAATTCATCATCTCTCAGTTTTAGTCCAAACCCTTGTATGAATGATACAAACTCAATGGTTCCTCACCCTCATCTATTTCACAACTACTAGGACCAGTCGAATTTTCCCAAAACCTGACTACTCAAAACCCTTCTCTACCACCGGTTCAATGAATTCACCAAATGACCACTCGATCTATGAACCAAATCTTTAAACCTAAACAACTCATTTTCCTATCTAAACATCCACTCCCTAAGTCTATTGAACCAACCTATGTGAGTCAGGCTTTGTCTCTACCATATTGGCGTGATGCTATGTCAAATGAGCTTACAACTCTCATAAAATATGGCAATTGGGACTTAGGCCGGTTTAGTTGCAAATGGGTATTTCGGGTGTTCCTGGTGAAGAGGAAATCTAATGGGTCAGTGGATCGATTCAAGGCCGATTTAGTTGCAAAGGGCTATAATCAACTCATCTTCTTCTTTTCTTCTGATTTCATCTTAAAACCTAGATCATAATTCCTTGAACTTAAATTCATCATCTCTTAGTTTTAGTCCAAACCTTTGTATGAATGATACAAACTCACTGGTTCCTCACCCCTCATCTGTTTCACAACTACTAGGACCAGTCAAATTTTCCCAAAACCCAACTAGTCAAAACCCTTCTCCACCACCGGTTCAATGAATTCACCAAATGACCACTTGATCTATGAACCAAATCTTTAAACCTAAACAACTCAATTCCCTGTCTAAACATCCACTCCTTGAGTCCATTGAACCAACCTATGTGAGTCAGGCCTTGTCTCAACCACACTGGCGTGATGCTATGTCAAATGAGCTTATAGCTCTCATGAAACATGGCACTTGGGACTTAGGCCAGTTTAGTTACAAAAAGGGTGTTCCGGGTGTTCCAGGTAAAGAGGAAATCTGATGGGTCAGTGGATCGATTCAAGGCCAGTTTAGTTGCAAAGGGCTATAATCAACATCCTGAGCTTGATTACAAAGAGGCTTTCAGTCCAGTAGTTAAACCAGCTACAATTAGAATCGTTTTGTCTATTACTATTGTGAATGGTTGGGAGTTAAGGCAAATGGACGTTAATAATGCCTTTTTACATGGTGCATTGTCTAAGACTATCTATATGATACAACCCCTGGGGTTCAAAGATCCATCTAAACCTAATCATGTTTGTAGGCTCTAAAAAGCAATATATGGGCTCAAACAAGCCCCTCAAGCTTAGTACACTATGTTGAAAAATGTACTGCTTGAGCTTTGGTTTGAAAATTCCAAAACTGATTTGTCCTTATTTATTTATAGAAAGAACTTTATAATTTTCTATTTCTTTGTATATGTCAATGATCTTGTAATTACAGGAAATAGCATAAATTTTGTAGCTTCAATTATCAAGCAACTGGAGATCGTTTCTCTCTCAAGGATATGGGTTTACTTCATTACTTCCTAGGTGTGGAAGTTGTACCTACTCAAACAGGACTTTTTCTCTCCCAGCATAAGTACATTTGCAAGCTACTGTCCAACACCAACATGAGTGGCGCTAAAGATGTCTCTACTCCACTTTCAACAACTCAGTCTCTGAAGTTAATTGATGGCACAACAAATGTGGATAACACAGAATTTCGAAGAATTATTGGCAGTCTGCAGTATCTTTCTTTTACACGTCTAGATATTTCATTCGCAGTCAACAAGTTATCCTAATTCATGCACAAGCCTACCACCACTCACTTCACAGCAACAAAAAATCTGGACCTTCAGCTTTAGTTACCTATTTCGATGCAGATTGGGCTGGAAATGTTAATGACCGTACCTCCAGATATGCCTGTATCAGCTTCTTAGGCCCAAATCCCATCTCATAGAGCTCAAAGAAACAAAGAGCAGTTGCAAGATCTACCATCGAAGCTAAATACCAAGCTCTTGCAAATGCGACATCTAAGACAATGTGGCTTCTAGCCCTCTTTCATGAGCTGGGTTTTCCACTCAAAGCACCTTTTTTACTAATGTGTGATAACCTTGGTGCTACGCACCTAAGTTTCAATTCGGTCCAACATTCATGCATGAAACATATATAAATCGATCTTCATTTTGTGCGTGATCTTGTTCAACGTGGCTCTTTCTAAGTTCGACATGTTCATATAGAAGATCAGTTGGCTGACTTGTTGACAAAACCACTATCCATACAAAGAACAGAAATCTTGAGAAACAAGATCAGGCTTGTTGATGGAAGCTCAATCTTGAGGGGGCGTATAAAGACAGATTGCAATAATCAAGGTTGAAACTGAACAGAGCACAACTAGCCTACAATCAAGCAAGATCACTCAAAATCAATTTTGTATATTTTTGTAATTACTGCACATCTGTAACCGCTACATAGTTTTAGCTAAATTGTTGTACATTGTCATAAATAGTTTTTCCTAACTTTGTATATAAATAAGCTCTTATTACATCAATAAAGTGTGGGAAATTGTTCATTGAACTACGACAATCTTTATTCTCTAATGCCTCTGACTCCTACTACCATGTAAAGAAAACAACAGAAACTTTTGAAATTACAATAATGCACCAAGTCCCCTCTAAAATAACCTATGGCAGTGCAATTTTGATGAAGAAAATAGGGTTAGGAATTCTAGGTACATTCCAAGTTTCTATACTTACAGTTTTTTGGCTGGTTTTTAAAAGCAGTTTTGGGTGTTGGGTTAGTGCAAATGTGGGTGGAAGAGCCTGTATTTGTGAGAGAGAGGCTATTCTATGATTATAGAAATGTTAATCCTAACGTTGTTTTCTCAATTGGTGGTGTTGAGTAAGCAAGAAAAAGCAGTAGCAATTTGTTATTCCAATTAGACAAGTGTACCATGTTTCCTTGCAATTTTTTTATGCCTGAGTCTGATTTCAATAGGGATATTGGGAGTTTTCAAGTATTCCCATGCTTTTCTTCTTCTTCTTCTTCTTCTATGATTATAGAAATGCTAATCTTGATGTTGTTTTCTCAATTGGTGGTGTTGAGTTAGCAAGAAAAAGCAGCAGCAATTTGGTATTCCAGTTGGACAAACGTATCATGTTTCCTTGCAATTTTTTTTTTATGCCTAAGTCTGATTTCAATAGTAATATTGAAGGTTTTCAGGTATTTCCATGCTCTTCTTCTTCTTCTTCTTTATGCAATTTATTGTTGGTTGTGACGGTAGTTAGCAAGATTTTAATAAATCTCAATGTTACTATACATATAGTAATGAAGAATACTCATTAAAACAAAAATTATATAAAAAATAAATAAGAAATATTAGCAAAATACAATAAAATAATATCTAAATTATGTCGTACTAGGTAGAAATCGTTAAGGATTTGAGTTCTGATAATTTAGGAAGTTTCATAGAGTAGAAAGTATGGTAAGATATATACATAGAGAGAGTTGCTTGAGATATTGAGAATTAATTAGGTATTTAAAAGAGATACAAATAGAAATACTGAATTAGGTTGCGAGATTTTGCAACATTCCCAAATCTCAGTTGCCTATGGATTTGATTGTGTTTGTTAGAATTTAGAAAGTCGATGGGTGGATCTTTACGGTATAAATCTGAAAATTAAAAAAAATGAACAAATAAGGATATATTACAGTTTTCTTTTTTAAAAAGTATAAAAGAAAAAACACATTTAGTGGGCAAAAAAGAACACACGAAGAGCTGGAGAAATTTTCTTGCGTATCTACAAGGATTAGTGTTTGGTATGTTTGTGATCCTAAATAAAGTATTAAAGTAGTCTGGTAGAATTCAAATTTATCAAATGTATTAAATTAATTTAGTTAGCAATTTTTAACGGTCCTAATCATTTTTGACAGAGTTTTCTAAAATAAGATATATCTCATATTTGAAACTTGCAAATTTCAAATTTTATACAATTCCAAAAAAAACTTATAAAACACCTACAAATTTTAAATTTATACACTTTTAAAAGTGTCACACACTGGTAAATCGATGTTATGATGGTATAGAGGTAGAGATATCTTACTCTTATAAGCCTTAGACAATTCTAAACGTGTAAACCTGTAATACATATAGGTATAAATCGTATGCATGAACTCATACATATATACTAAGGGCTCTATGCCCAT
The DNA here is from genome assembly GCA_035584115.1 of Cedrela odorata. Taxonomy (NCBI): domain Eukaryota; kingdom Viridiplantae; phylum Streptophyta; class Magnoliopsida; order Sapindales; family Meliaceae; genus Cedrela; species Cedrela odorata. Next base: position 36,598 of record JAXCLQ010005692.1, read on the forward strand.
CAATATCATACTAGACATATACCACGATACTCATATACAGAATAGCATATGTACAAATGTAAATATGCACAGAAATGTACAAAAGATACCCATAATGTGTATTCATAATTGGTTGTCGTGCCCAATTTACAAAACAGACAAAAACATTAACCCCTATATGACTTTATGGAGAATCTGGATTCCCAATGCTCTTCACGAATATCTCCTAGAATCCTCACCTAGAAGGAAATCCTGCAATTACTAGAAACTGTGGTGGGGTGAGTTTTGAGAAAAACTCAGTGAGTGGATATTGAATAGATAATTTTAAGTAAATTTAGTTTCAACATAAAATATGTTTAAATTTAAAATCAATTTCAAACATAAATCATGCTAACAGGACATTCACTATATATTATTATAATTTCATAATTATAATTTCAGAATTATAATTTCAAATAGTCAAATGAAAATAGAATAATATGCAAGGATGTGTACAGATTTCAAGTCAGATATCAGATCGCCTTTCACCCCCTGCTTCTCACATATATCGGTACCTCCACATAACATAAATCATAATGTGCTTTCAAAACACATAAATTTCTCCCCTTATATCTCTCGGCTATGGTTAAGTAAAAATTGAAATAACGGCTAGCATATTATCAAAAATATAGAAATCAGAAATAAAATACAATTCAAAACACAATGGCCTTCTCCTGGCTGCAAAATTAATATTTCAACAATTCATCTACAACAATATATATAAAGCTTAAAGTAAATCTCATTTTCCATATAAAGTAAAATGTAAATCAATTTATAAATAAATTATTCCTTATTTCATAAAATATTAAGTTTTATAAAATAATTTTAACGAAATAAAAAGTATGTAAAAATTTCACTCACAGATGTCGCAAAAAACAGAACAGAAATCGGATCACTATGGGTTAGGTGGTAGCTTTCTCGGCGTATCTGTAATATTTATATTAATTATTAATGTAATAATTGAAATACACATGCTAAAAAGTTTAATTACGACACTGACATACAACAAGTTTTTTTTTCCCTGCCCCCTTTTTTAAATTATATTTTCTTTTACAATTTGAAGTCTAGCGATTAATAATCGAGGTGTTGATTATACTTAATTAACTATTACTGACCATATCTTCTGACAAATTTTAATTTTACCTAATCTAACAGCTAATCGATCTAATTCTAACCTAAGCAAGCATAATCGGGAAAAATGTCTAATATGAACAGTAATTCCAGGATGAAAAGTATTTTCGACATGAACAGTGATTATTTTAAAAAAGACAACAATACGATAACAACAATGCTAGGAATCATACCGAGGGGTCAATTTAACCCTAAGACATCCGAATTGTGAGTAATTGCAAAAATTCCCAAATCGTAGATAGTGACACTATTCTCCTCCCAGCTCAATTGTCGACCAAATCGCTCAAATAAAGTTCCTAGAGTATAGCTCATGTCGTGTACATGTAATTCGCAACAAGAAATGAAACTTTAATCGATTGGAGATTGAGTAATTTAAAGGAATTGTTAAAAAAAATTAAAAAGGAAGGAGATGGGAACTCACCGGATGAGAAGAAGAAAAACACCCAGGTTTGCATTATGCCCAAATCAATTTCATATTAAAATGTACATAAATGACTCATTTGCCCCTAAAAAGAAGTGAAAAGAAAAGAAGTTAGAAGGGTAAACATGTCATTTGCTATTTTCCTATATTTCAGGCTTCGATTCTCTCTCATTTGACTTCAATTTAATTCATATCGATCATTGTTGAGTTCTATTTTAGTAGAAATAAACCGTTTATCAATCAGATTTTTCAGTCAACGCCGGTTTTCGTTTGAAGGTCGAGTGCGTGAATAAAAGTTTAATGAAAAATTTTATAAACTTAATAAATTGTTATTTAATCACTCTCAATAGCTAATTAAATATTAATAGAGAGTTAGTAGCTCGGTTTTTAACACCTCGACATAAATTTATAAAATGATAAAATTACGTCTCATATATAAAATGACCGAAATGCTTTTAGTTTAAATTTTGGGATATGACAAAAAGACACTTATAAAACCTTCAAATCATAAATTTTATACACTTCTCCATCAATTATCATCTCATAAAATCACATCACGATCTAATTATCAATTTATTTTTAAAATTTTATATGAAAAGTTATACAAGATTTCATATGCATATTACAAATTTATAAACAAATTTTACATACTCTAAGTTCAAAAAAAAAAATAATTATGCTTACTTTTGGAATATTATTTTAGGGGCAGTCATCCATAGCTAGTCTTTCGTACTTTTTCAAAACACAAGAATTTAATTTGATTTTATAATAATAAATTTTGACCAACACGTAATGATTTTGATAAAATTATCATAAACATTCACTTGCATTAAGGAAAAATAAAATACCTTATTATTCATTTTTAAAACTAAAATCGCTCAAAATATATAAATAGCTATTTCAAAATTTAAACAATTAGTAACTTTATTCCTTCCTTTATTTATTTCTCTCCTTATAATCATCTCTTAAATAGAAGTAACAATAATATTTATTAATCCAATGAAGAAAAATTAGATTCTCCACCATCAAATAATTGCAAGATCTGTAATTAAAAAAATAGGTATAATTTCAATAATTTAAAATAAAAATCTACAAAAAGAAAAAAAATTAAAAAATATACTATTATATATACGTATATATTAATCATAAGTATAATAATGTAATTAATAATTTGAAAATTAAAATTTTAATATTTTTAAAAATAAGGTTCACGGATCAATTTTATCGTTAAAGACTCAATAATATTTTCAATTTACGAAATTTGCTAAGTGAATCACAATTAAAACCTTAAGAAATTCAGAATATGGCCCAATTTGTTGACAAATAGCTCTCTGATTCATGTCTGACCAAATTTAAACAAATAACTCTTAACTATTTACAAATTATCACTTATATATTAGAATTACAGCTGACAGATTTTCACAAAATTTAAACACAAAAAAATAAATTAATTTTTATTTATGAATATGGTACGATTTTTTTCATGGACAATTAAATTACTGAAATTAATATATTTCATACATATATGTTATATATAAACTTTAATTTTTATTAAAAAAATGCTTATGTCTGAACATTTTATCACAATAAATTCTAATATATTTTTCTTTATCAATTAAACAAGTGAAACAAAATTTATAACATGAAAATTTACTGAAATTAATATATAAATATTTCATGAAAATTTAATACATATAGAAAACAATATAAAATTTATACAATTAAGATTAAAAATAGCAAATGGGACATCTTACATCTTAGGAAAAGTATTTTTCTCTGCCTAGTTTTCTTCTTCTCTCAATTTTAATTTGGTTGAGAAGGAAACAATTTTGTTTTGTTTGTTTTGCTTTCATTTTGGTTTATTCAATAACACTGACTCGTGGCAGAAATTAACCAATCCTAGGCCACGTGTAGTTTTGCATGCTAACATTTAACTTAGAGAAGACACATGTAATAGTAAACAATAATGTAAAAGGCTAGTTTTTTAAAAGGTTTTTTCTAATAAACAATAGTATTGGACTTAAGCAATTGGGTCGGGTATTACAATTCTCAACTAATAAAATTTCATACTCGAAATTATAAAACATACATTTAGTTTGAAACAAGTGAGGATATTTTTTTAATCTTTGATTCAAGCTCCCAAGTAGCCTCGTCATTGCTATGATGCCACAAAATTTTCAACAACTTTATAATCTTATTGTGTATAATTTGTTTTTTACGATCTAGAATTTGAATCGGTTTTTCCTCGTAAGAAACGTTATCATTTAGAGTGAGGTCTTTCCATTCTAGTATATGTGAAAGATTCAATTAATACTTTTTAAGTATTGAAATATGAAAAAAAAAATCATGAATATTCAACAATCCATTCAAAAATCTTAAAAGGACCAATAAATCTCATAGCAAGTTTTTAGTTTTTTTCAAATTTAATTATACTTGTATGAGGTTTGACTTTCAAGAACATATGATCATCTACATCAAACTCCAATAACTTTCTTCTATATTCTACATAACTCTTGTGACAACTTTGAGTAGTAAGAAGTCGTCGTCTTATTAATTTCATGTTTTATGTAGTTTCTTTCACCAATTCAAGATCTACAAGCGACATTTCAGCAACTTCTATGCAGTGTGTAGGAGATTTACACGATTTGTCATACAACACCTCAAAAGATACCATTCTCAAAATTGAACTAATAGCTATTATTGTAAACAAATTTCATCAAAAGCAAATGATTAAAAAAAGGGTGAAGTTTGAATGGGATGACAAATGTTAGCAAGCATTTATTGAACAGAGGAATTGTTTAACCTCACCTCTGGTTTTAATATTTCTTAAGCATGGAGAGGGATATACATTTTAGATGCCCTATGGGTAGGCCTTGGTTTTGTTCTGTTGCAGATGGGAAAAATGGTGGCATATATGATTTCATGCTAACTCAAAACACATAAGCATAATTATCCTATGCATAACTTAGAATTACTACTGTTGTTTTTGCTTTAAAATTATGGAGGTTGTAAATCCTCTAATTTTATAAATAAAAAAATTTCGAAGAGTTCCCTCTACATTACAAAGGTGCAGGGGGCTAAGCCTCCATAAAGAAAATAAAATTTGTTCTATAAAATAAATGGTTTTAGCTTAATATTTTTGTGAAAATTGTGTATTTAAACTAAATAGATCAATATCTGTGAAGAAATGATCGATATTTTGCAAAGACAAAAACTTGGAAAGAATTACAAGTTGACTAGATTAATATCTTTATCAAATATATTGATATTTTACAAGTCAGAGAGTTCAAAAATAACTACATGTTGAACCAGATCGATACTTTCATCAAAGGTATCGATACATTAAAAAAAAATCAATACATGAATGCAAATGTATTGATACTTCTGATTGAATGAATTTTCATATTCGAATTTTAATGAACGAATCAATACTCAGTTCAAAGGTATCGATACATTAGGCAAATCTAGGTAAAATTCGACGGGCAGTTTATGAATTTTTAAGATTTCTTAAAAGCAATTTGGTCTTTTCACCCATTTTTATATATATCCATGAGGGGGGATTAACTCCCTAGTATTTCTTCATTCGTGTTTCTCACCCTTTCTCTCTCTCTCTCTAAAACACACTCTTTCTCTTTGTCTCTAATTTCTTCACAAATTTCTTCCCTTTTTTTTTTTTTTAAGATTTCTTTGAAATCTTGGTTGCTAAGTGATTGCCCATTTTTTCCTCCTTGACTTGGTACCAATTTGGACTGAAAATAGTAAAAGGAAGCAAGGGAGAAAAACTAGGGCTTCAAAGAAATATGTGGATTTTCTGTTTAATTGGCAATCTAAGATTTTTATAGGTTTCTACAGGCTACCAGTAAGTTTATTAACCCGTTATAGATTCAATTTTAAGATTTGATTCATATTGAAACTAAGAGTTACTATTCACTCAAAATTCCACTGATTTTAGGGTGAAAAATGTAGATTTGTATTGATTTACGATAATTGAAAGTATATGATGATTTGGATACGTGTTGGATATCATTTGGAATATTTATATTCATTTTAGACGAAAATGCGAATTTGGAATATTTACTACCATAGGATTTTATTATTGAAAATTAGATAAATAGCCTCCGTTAATTAAGTCTCGAGAAATGTGTCATATGTCAACTAAGAAATTTTAACCATGTTTTCCATTAGTATTGCATTTTGTGCATATAAGTATATGGATCATGGAATTCATTATTATATACATGTGTGGCATTAGATTTTGAGAACCAGAGAGAATGACTGAGTGGGCACGATAACCCTTAGTGAAAGTAGTTACCCTCCTCTTGTTGTGGGTAAATTTTTACATACATAAATATGTAAATATATGTGTGTTATGCATATATGTATACTTGTGTGTTAAACAAGCTATTTTCTAGTTAAAGAGAAATTTTGAAATGAAATTATTTTATGTGACTTACAAGATATGGGATGATTTACTTATTTGGTATACTGTTAAAAATTATTTGATATACATACTGAAATGGCTAGAGAGGCTGGATTTAATTTATATGATTTATATTCATTGTTTGAAAATGGTTTGATCTATATATGTATATTGGTGAGGAAGCCAGTAGGTTAGTTATTAATTTATGGCTAGTGGGTCTGATGTATGGCCAGTAGGTCTGTTTATTAACTATAGTTATTAGGAGATAACCTATAGACAGACCTATTAAGAGACCGCATAAGTGAGTAAAGTCGCAGTGAGGCTGGAATAATGGAGAATATCCATGGCAAACCCACTGTGTATCGTGCACGGATGTGTAGTTATAGATATTCTATGGAAAGTCCTGACAACTTAATAGGGATATCTTAGAGTTGATGGATTACAAGGACAGTTACTCGTATTACCAATCGACTATTCAAGGCCAACATCAGTAAGACAGGTAGTTATTTTGATAAATGCATGTTTTATAGAAAATAATTAATTTTATAAAGCATGTGAAATATTTTTCGATTTGACAAGAATTCATGGTATATGATTTTATGCATAAAAAACTCACTAATGGTTTTGATGTTACCTCTACCAAGGTAGCGATCGAAAAAGTATGACAAATCCAATTTGTTTATTTACTTACTGAGTAAATTCGTATACTTTTCCCTCACCCATTTCAGCTTTCAGGTTATGCACCTTAGTATTAGTACAGCTAATAGTAGCCGTAGAGAGCCTTTACTCACATTTATATTTTGTTCCACTAGGTTACGTTATTTAAATTTTGTAAATTAAATAATTTTTGTAAATGTTTATGTTTGTTCAACCCAAATAAAAATGATTTCTATAATGATATTTCATTTATTTGATATGTGTTACGGATGAATTGATTATGGATAATCAATTATTCAATAATGCTCCCATGGACGAGAGTTATAATTTATAAACTGGTTTCAGGTTTTAATGATTTACAAGAAAAAGGAAAATCTTACAAGCTCTCTTAATACATTTTGGGTATGTAGAGTGTATCATGAGGGTTTATGGCAGTTGTCACAGGTGGACTGTCACGCCCCCATCCGTGAGGTCTACACATGACAACCAGCACAAACCCTCGAGACCTATAAGACTGGTTAGGTACCTGTACCCTATATATTCATTTACATGCATCTCAAAATAAGTTTCAAAACAGTTCATAAACACATTCACATAAATATGTCTCTCTGAGGCAATTTCTAAATCATCCCACCAAGGGCATATATTTAATTTAAGATACATGTAAAATACTTATTAAATTTCATCACATCTGTTCATAATTACATACATAAAATAGTTTTATAAAAGATACTTAGTGAACTAATCTGTCTAAGTCTGTGAGTCAAGAGTATCAACTGTACCTGAGTGTGTTACACCCTTTATTGATCACCACCACCTGCGTAATCCACTTCCTTATCTCGGTGATTATATGTGGATATACTCCGTGAGTGAACAAAAATACAATTTAATAAAATCATTAGTAATGCATATAAAACATTCTATATTAATAAAATCATTTCATTTTTAATATAAATAATGCATGTTGTCTTTTTAAAATTGGCCCACCACTGACGTTCGCTTTGAGTAATCATGTAGTGATACTTATAACTATCCTTGACAATCCCGTAGATAGGCAACTCTATATCATCATATCAACCCATATAATTGCCTTACCTGTGGGGCACTTACCTAGGCGACCTCTTATAGGTCTGTTCTTAGACTACCACCTTGTAGCTACAGTCACATACAACTCTTGACCCTTCCGGCCATATCACCATTACAATGCCACAATGTAAATTCAAAATCAATTCATTTCATTCTCAATGTCAATATAAAGCATGAATTTTCAATGTCAAACTTGGTCCCTGGCCATTCACATTTCAAATCAATAAATAGGCCATTGCATGTTTTTTAAATGAACAATAAATAGCTATTACTTAATTCATAAAACAATAAATCCATAAAATAGTTTAAAAATATAAAAACATGTTTAAAATTCACTTACTGGCAAGGGAGGGTCACCACTCCCATAATTACTCTTTGCGCCTATTAGGTTCCACTATCATGTGTTCGGCGCCTAATATCACACATGCATAACCTCATAAACGTCAATATTCCAAATAATTAATACATGTACTAAATAAGATGTTCATGTACAACTTATCCATAATTCTTTAGTTTGACACATATTATATTACGAGGCTTTACTAATGAGGTCATTTATCCGATTCTTAACAACAGAATCCTAAGACCGTAACTATTCAATTTCACATATATTTTTATCATAACACTTCAATTATCACTACTTTAACATTATTATCATTTCTAAAACATCATTCCATGATATCCTAAATTTGTATTTCTGTCTAAAACGGTTTTACATATTCCAAGTAATATTCAACGCATATATATGTCGTTATAACTTCCATTTGTCGAAAATACACAGGTCAACATTTCTGTCATGTGTGTATATATATATATATATAATTACTTCAAACAACATTTAACATAAAATCGACTTCGTATACTTTCAAACATTACTATAAAACACTAATCTACATTTCCTATACAAATCAAACTCAATTTTCTGGATGAACAGTAAATCCTAAACTTCAATTTGTTCCAAATCTCAAAATCATGCTTGGAATGAGTTATTTAACTTACTGGTGACTTGTTCAAACCCGTAGAAACTTCAATTTGTCGCTTAAACACAAAAACCCTAATTTTCCCCCAAACCCATTTTTCTTCTTCGCCGTTTCCTGCGTTTTCTAGTCCATTATTGGTATTAAATAGAAGAAGAGGTGACGGGGAATCATTTGATGGCAAAAATCTCAAATTTAATTAGAAGAATTCGGAGAAATTGAAGAGAGAAGTGAGAGAGAGTCTTTAGAGAGAGAGAATGAATTTGGAGTTGTTTTAAAGTGAAAAAAGCTTAAAAACACTATTGGGGGCTTAGGTATATATATAGATAAAGTGTGAAAAGTCCAAATATTCTTAAAAACCTTGAAAAATTTTGAAAAAACTGAATTTTTGCGATAAATAGTGACGTGAACAGTATTCTACATTGATGTGAACAGTTGTCGTTAAACAACCTTACTACTGGTCATTCGTTTCCAAATCCGGTCGACCGAAATGCTACAGTACCCCGACATCCCTTCTGTCGGTCAATTATTTTTAATGCTACAGTGCTACTACAGTGCTACTATAGTACCTCTGTTACTGTAACTCAATTTTCCGCTGTTTGAAAATCTTGCGATTTGGTACCTAAAAATCTTTAAATTTAGTCCCCTTTCAGATTTTGAAAATATTTCTAAATCCATATTAATTATTTTATTAAGTAAACTTAAGTTCTCCTAAACCTCGTTAATGTATCAAATAAATTTTGAATCATGCATGTGTGATACTGAATATCCTTGAATGATCATTTTACTCTTGTGTTTGAAAACTAGGGTTTAACAATTCTACCCCTTTAGAAAAATCTTGTCCCTAAAATTTCACTTTCTATAGTAAGAATGACAACATATTATACCACTATAAATTCAAAATTTGACATACCTATTTAATAAAATAAGTAAAAATATTGTTGTCATTTTGATGTTCAGGTTCTTATGTTATTTATTCAACTGTGGCACTCCGCCATAAAACTTTTACTGTAAGAATTACTTTACTTCTTAAGTTCCGTTCCTGTCGAGTTAAGATTGCTATTGGTTGAACTTTATAATTCTAATCTATTTTATTTCAACAAGTGGAGGTCCGATGATATGTGAAGAGTCATAAACATATTTCTTCAACATCGAGATATCACAAACGTCATGTATCTATTGCATCTCTAGAGACAACTCTAGTCTGTATGCTACTGGGCCAATTCTCTCGATGATGGTGAAAAGTCCAATATATCACTAATAAAACTTCCTCGATTTCTAAATAGAGTCACACTTTTTCATAATGATATCTTTATAAATATCGTATTACCTACATCAAATTCGAGAAATTTTCTTCGATAATTTGTATATGACTTTTACTTGTTTTGTGCCATTTTCAATCTTTCACAAAATATTTTCACCTTCTCTAAGGTCATCTCGGTTAACTCAACATTTTTCAAGTTTCTTTTTCGCCTACTTCATCCCAACATAACAGTGTTCTATAATTCCTTTCATAAATGCAACAACTTAGGCAGTTTAAACAATGCTAAATTTTTTAAATTTGTGATTGCAACATTTTTATCGAAGAAAAATTGTATTGAATTATTAGACTAGAAGTTCGTTTCTGAGGTAATTTATTTAATTTCATTGTTGCTTTCATGTGTATAGGTTTAGAGTTAGGGATAAATGTTTCTATATTTGGGCAATTCTCAATCCACAAATGGGATAAATATACCAATTCAATTCATTGCCTATGAAGTTGCAGATTCTTTTAAGTTTTGAAAATCTACCAGCTTCAGCTCTTAAAGTTGAGGAAACAACGTCCTAAAAATATGGATCAGCATTTAACTCTTCTAAATGAAACACCATTCCATACTGTCAAAATTTCTAAATTGTTCAAGAATTGAAGCAAATCGGCTGGAATAGCACTAGGCATAAACATTTTGTCATCCACTACCAGACAACGTAAATTGCTAATAAAGTTGATTAGAAGTGCTCTATCGCACCATATGTCTTTCAAATGTTGAAACTGAGAGAGTTTCAAATACTTTAAACCCGAAGGTCTAACCATTTTCTCAAACAACTTTTGTATGGTGGAATTAAGGTTACCTTTCCAAGGTTTTTCTTCCTTTATTAATTGAACTTTGTCTAGTTTAGGCGTGTGTAAAACTTTTTGAGAATATATAATTCATGCTTGGGCATTAGTGCACAACTACTTATTCCAAAGATGGAAATTTAAGAATGTTATTACACAAATAAAAGCTAGTAAATCTAGATAAACTATCAAGTTCTAAATATTCCTATTAGTTGAAAATAATAAGATCTTTCTTTACTTGATCTTTTCTAACATCCAGCTCTATAAATTTTATTTTTATTTTTATTTATTTTGTTATCAGTTATCTTTATTCTTTCAATTCCTGTAAGACTTTCAACTGTTGAGAGTGTCGTTAAGTTTCTCAACCTGTCACATTTTAATATTTCTAAAATTCTCAAACTGGGAAATGCAACCTTATAAATAATCAGCCAAAAATACAGATTGTTGGCTCTCTATTTCCCGATTCAATAATTCTGAAGAAGCAAATAATATTTCTACTTGCTATATTCATACACCTGCGATTCTTTTAATGCTTCTTCAATTGTCTCTTCTATTGAATCACATTTTGTATCACAATTTCTTCATGCTAGCCATATTATGAAATAAGAGAAGAATCATAATTCATTGTAACATTATCCATCAATTGTTGGTATCCTTTCTATATCAAAATCAAATGATATATTAAGTTCCAACTATTTATACTGTGTCATATACTACACTTGACTCTTAGGTGCAAATTTCAAATCTATACCAAAATAATTAGATAAATAGGAAGATACTCTTTAACATACTGCGTTATTTTTATCATTTTTAAGTATTTATCTCAATGGCAGTAAATTAGTCAACATTAACTATTCATCATGACTAACTATAAAATTGATTATACCAAATAATTCGTCAACTTGTCTCTAATACTCATTAAACCCTTAAAGTACTAATTAAACTTTAAGAAGCTTCTCAAGCAAAACCAAATTTGCTTTCAACTTTTTCTTTTCGATCAATTATATAAATCCATCAATTGTGGTTATAAACATACTAATACAATTACTCAAATCCAAACTTTTACATGTATTCAAAACCAAATGAACACTGAATTTCCTATCCCAATGAACTAAACAATTCTAATAACAATGACAGTGAAATATAATATAAATTAACAAGCCAATCAAAATCATAATTGGATCTGGTTAACAAAGGCATCCCAAATATTAGAAATGAGAATCACAAATGCTTAAATTGTCAATAAAGAGAAATAACCTTTTAGAATTTTGAGCTTCGTGTTACCATAAACCACACTTTTAATAGAATTCAACCATTCAAGAAGCTAGTAATTATCTTTATATATGAGAGAAATTATAGTTGGATCTTTTTGTATAACATTTCGACCGTTACCTTCAAGCCATTATCATTGTGATTATTAAACATAAGCTCGTCCATAACAATCGATATAACAACAGCATGAATAATGTCATGCATTTTAACATCATCTTCAGTGTCACCATCTCATTTTTCCAAC
>JAXCLQ010005703.1:0-39009 GCA_035584115.1 Cedrela odorata
AAGGGAAGGGCATGCAAATTCTGATTTGCAATCAAAAGATGGAGGAGAGCTTTTCTAGTAGTGTATGGATTTGGCTTTCACATATCTCATCTCTTCTATTCTCAGTACAAGTAAAAGGTCATCCATTCATTCTATTTGGAATTGGCAGCAGCAGCAACAGTAGAAGCAGGGAAGGGCATGCAAATTCTGATTTGCAATCATAAGATGGAGAAGAGTTTCCAGACTTCCAGCTAATCAACCAATGACAAGATACGCTTTATTAGTATATAACATAGTTGACTTGGAATCATCATTTCAATTAATAATTGTGTCGCATTACTTAATACAGACGCTAGCTGAGAAAGATTTGGAAATAACATGCGACATACAACATGTCATATAATATAATGATGATGGAGGAAATATGCTGTGCCGTGTTACCTCTTGCACACTGCACATGTTCATATGCATCCTCCATCATTATCAAAAAATATTTTTCATCCGTAACATAATGAAGCCAACAGCCATGTCATGGCATACTTCAGGTATAATATGCTTTATGCAAGTGCAAAATTGTAAACAAACAAGTTTTAACACTTTTGTGGCAGCTTGCTGTGTATTCTACCGAATTCTGGACACTCAAACTTTCCCATCCAACCAGCAAAAAAGTGTAAAATGGAAACACAAATAGTTGGTGACATTTCTCACTAATGCAATAAAACCCCCCATCTTCCTCAAGGAACTCAAAACTTTCCTACTTATTATAAATAAAGCATCCTATTATTTATTCTTAAGCGGATTCATCCTGTCCCTCAGATAGTAAAGCTTGGCCCTCCTCACATTCTTCTTGTCCAGCACTTTTATCTCCTTTATATTAGGCGAGTACCTGTAATCCACCACAACTTATTTGGTCAATTATCCAGACACTAGAACATTTTCATATTGAAATAATAAGAAAGGTGGCAACTCCACATTTTCTCTAAACCAACTCCACACAAGTACAAACAAGCATTAGACAGGAATTATATTGCATTAGCAATACCTAGAAAACTTAATGCCAATTTGAAGGCTCCTTTTGCAACCACAAGCAGTTTAACATACAATTTGTCATCAGACACAAATTATAGTTATATTTTTAGTGAAAAAAAAGATATATCATTTCAATTAAATAGCTCTTTTTTATGCTAATGCAATATGCATAAAACACAGGTTATAGCTGCATTTTCAGCTAAAACTATCCTTTCTAGTGAGTACTATGCAACTTTTTTACATTGATGCAGTAAAGAGTATAGTGATGATTATATCCACAACATCACATGGTTATTATGGTGCTTAGTTTTACTAAAAGAGCAGGATGACCTGAACTTGGCAAATCAATCTAGATATTGCAAGAGCCACGAAAGGATAAGACAACACATATTTTCCATTCTAAATGAGGAACTTTTTTAACATCCACTGTTAAATATATGTTATGATATTACTCTGCCTATTTTCACCATTTATTTTCTTGTAGTAAATCCTTGTTTTATCATAGAAAATACGACAATGACTAATACTTTAGAACAATGGGTTGGAAATAGTCGGTGGAAGAACTTTCAACTGTCACAGAAGACATAGATGCCACGATCCCTTATAGAACTGAGTTTGGTTTCCTAACCAGATAAGCATGCAGGCTAATTATCTTTGTTTCAGTGTATGCATGGTCGTATCATATTAAGAATAGGAGTTCTTCCATCCATATGGGTCAGCACATACTTATCTTGTACTTATTCGTATATTATTGACCTTCCATTTCGAATCTGTAAAATATGAACCCATAGGCTGGAATCTGAGTTTCATCAAACTAAATGGTTGGAAACTTGATAACACTATAATGAACACATATTATATTTTACTTCAGGAAATGCAGACAGGAACAGCCAGAAATCAGATAGAGTAAACCTTCAAATCAAGTTTCCATGCATAGCTACTTTATTTCCTTTCTCTTACAGATTTAGTTATTACCAAATTAATGCATTATATTTGTCCTACATTGAGAAAACACAGAAAATAGTTCAGCTTAATATGAGTGGGTGACAGACATTGTCCTTGCCTATGTTTCAGATTCTAAAACCTTCCCTCAAAATATTTTTCCCATGATTTAAGAATAATCCATTATGTGCATAAATGCATGCTTAATCCATAGAACATAAAATTATTTTAAATTCAAATAACAATACTCCAGAAGTATCATTTCTCTGCGCAATTTCAGGAGAAGTAGACTCCTAGCCATTTAGGGAAGAGAGAGAGTGGGAGAAGACACTTCTTGTGCAGTTTAGAGCAAAGTGAGGTTGACATTTATTGTGTACGAGACAAAATAAATCCAACTTTACTTACAAGTGGAAGAGAGATTCAACTCCGACTCCTGCTACAAGCCTCCTCAATCTAAATGTAGTACTTATTCCAGAATTACGCCTTGCTATAACAATACCCTTCAAAATTGAAACACGTCTCTTATTATCTGGAACTTCCTGTTCACATCAAGGATCACCACAGAACAAATTAACTGTCATTCCATCAATAAAAAGACCATCCCCCTCACTTGACCCAAAAACCAACAAACAAAAGATATTTCAGCAACGAAATGTATCATACCACTTTAAGTTGCACTATATAACCAGGCTTTATATCAGGTATCTCTCTCTGTGACTTCACTTCCTCCACCGCTTCCTTATCCAGAATCTGCAAAAGTATAACAAAGAATACTACAATGAGGAGCAAAATTTGAACTAATTTCGCAATAGTATTAGCAGCAAATAGCTACATGCCTGCATTATGTTCCTGGCAGTTTTATCAAGCCTCTTGAATTTAATGCGGGGAGCTACATCAGAAACAGCTGCAGAAGGAGCTTGTGAAGCCGATTCAACAGAACTTCCCACTGTCGAAATGAATCTATTTGTGAAATATGGCTTCAGCATCGCTGATCCATTCAAACCAGCCCTACTACTTCCACCATAATAATTCAATGAAGTCAAAGACTCAGTTTGGGAGTCAAATTTTACCTGCTAAAGAACCTTGATAAGTGTGATACAATTTTTTTTTTCTTTCAAGAACATATGCGGATCAAAAGAAGATTCACTAAATTAATCTACACCTACTAAGCTAAATCAGAAAAACACTCCAAGGATATAAAAACACTGCATAACTTGTATGTATGGGTTTAAATCAAGACAATCTAGAGCAAAAACTTATTATAGCAAAACATAAGCTTTTCATTCAACGAGTATTAAATTAAGTGAAAGGAAATCACAAAAATAAATGAAATAATAAGCAAAGAAGTCCGACCTGAGCGCGAGAAGCCAACAAGTGGAGCGAGCGCAATAGGAAATTCTTCATAGATTCGGAGGAAACGACTCCATTTGGAAGTGAATTAGTGCTTGCACTGGTAAAAGTATGCCTCTGAATTAACCGGATGCTCCCCCGAAAAGACTGCATTTTTATAAAAATCGAAGCTGCATTTTACATTAAAAGAGTTATATACCGTTTGATTACCGAGAAAATGTTAGAAAATTAAAAGAAACATTTGAAACAAGAGATAGATTTGCATACTGTATGAGCTTCGCGTCGAGTGAAGGTCGGTCGTTTTCTCATACAAATCGAAAACCCTCGAACCAGAATTTGGAGGTTTGTTTATGATCGAATCTTGAAGGACCAAAATGCCCCTCCATAGCTCACGGGCCGACCCATGTTCAGTGATGCAATTGCGATGCCACTAACACTTTGTCCTATTAGAATGGCTTACTAAATACACTCTACACCCAATCGTTGAGCCCATTAACAAATTTGATCCGATTTAAAATTTTATTATATTTAAGATCAAAAATTCAATATTTAAATAAAATTATCCTTGAATTGAAACTACTCCTCTAATAAATTTCTTTGAAAAATTACTATTTATCAACTCATTAATAAGATCATTTTGTCTAAATCCTGAATTATTGACATTAAATATTAAAAAATTTAGAACTCCGGCTATAAATATAAATGAAGTTGAAAATTAATTATTTTTGTGAAAAACTCAATTCTAAACCCATGTCCTAAATTGAGTATAAATAAGTAGAACCAAAGATACAGAGAACTGAGATTGTTAGAAAATATTCTTCTCTCATAGCCTTAGCCTTAGCCTAGCCTCAAGTTAATTGAATAAATGATTTCCATTGAAAGCAAGTTCTTATGGTAGTTGGGTTTTTTCTGCAAATATATACAAGGATGGCGATTGTAGTCCATTTTGCCTATGAATCTGTCATGAATTATTATTTTCTGGGATATGATATGATCTGATCTGATCATGATATGATATCCTATGCAATTGTATATATACACACATCAGCTACAGAAGTCGTGCATTTGGTGATATGATATGATAAGCACGTATTGATGTTTGTTTTCTAAAAATGTTTATCAAGTTTCCTTTTGTACGTTTGCTTTTGTAGATCATGTGTTTAATGATTCTTAGCAACTGCTACCATCAATTACTAGCTGTCTTCCATATAAAAACTCTTTCTCTAAATTCACTTTCATTTTAATCATGATTTGCTATCATCACTTCAAGACCTGATTGACTGTTATAAAATTTGAATAATAAAACTGTAAAAATTAATGTCGAATTTTCTGGCTAATGAAGACGGTGCAATGTAAACCTTCCAATTTTGTCTGAAAATGCAGAGATTTAAACCAGATCTACATCTGTAACCATAGATTCCTCAGGTTTTTCTGCAACAGCTACCACTCTCTCCCCTAGATTCTTTCCCACACACACACACACATATATATATATATGTATATATATTTCTTTCTAAGTAAAAGTTAAAAAGGTTAAACCCTTTATCTTACCCACCTTCGTAAAGAAAGACTAGTATTAAATTTATCTTCTCTGATAGTAAAACATTTTAAAAAGAAATCTTGATGAAGACCCACATTGGAAAATAAACTTTTTCATTGCTTTTTTAAATTATCTTTTTTACAGCTTTATATGTTGGTCTGCTCTCCTTTTACCCCACTTCATGCGCTGTCATGCTTCCAAGGAGTTGTAGTAGTAGTAGTACTAGTCTTTTATCTTATTTACGTAGAAATCTATATTCCAAATCTGGTGAAATTGGAATATATATGCATGGGAATATGCATTTCAAGTATATATATATATATATATATATTATTGCAGAACCAAAACCACCTCGGATTCAATAAAGTTGTCTTTTTGACATGAAATTTTTATTAGATATAAAGTGAAATAACAGAGAGAACAAAAAGAATTATTAAAAATAAAATTCCAGATAGGTGAAATATTAAAAAAAAGAGGTGGCTCTACACTCAACCTCACTCACTGCCATTTATTTGCCAGTTTGAAATTACTTTTTTAATTCCATAAAATGCTGCCAATAATACCTCTGGCATCTTCTGCGATTCACACATCTTGTGTGTAACAGTGTAAGATCTCTGTCACTCTCTCCATGTTATTATTCACCCTCTGAATTCAGTTCTTCCCAACTCATTTTGCCTCATCTTGCTTTTAAGGGTTTCGGCGTTTTGCTCAGTTTCTAGTTCATTAAACTTATAAATATTTTTCAAGTACCATGCTAGACCCAATTGGTATTCCTGCTTGCTTTTCATCAAGTGAGAAGCTGAGTGATGATCCCGCTGCAGTATCCAGGTCCGGTCAGAGTGTTTTCATGTCAGTTTATAGAACAAAGATAGCTGATCAGTGCCGTTTGATCACCATCACATGGTGCAAGAACTTGCTACTCCATGGCCTATCAGTATCAGTAGAAGGAGAAGACAGATACAACCAATATTCCTGCAAAGTAGAGCTGAAGCCATGGTACTTTTGGAGGAAACAAGGATCCAAGCGCTTTGTAGTTGATGGTAAAGCTGTAGATGTATATTGGGACCTCAAGGATGCCAAATTCAATGGCGAAACTGAGCCTAACTCTGGTTATTATGTTGCAGTTGTTAGTGATGAAGAGGTTGCTCTGCTACTTGGTGATCTAAAGAAAGATGCATATCGGAAAACTGGGTGTAGGCCTGCCCTTATTGATCCCGTTCTGGTTTCAAGAAAGGAACACATATTTGGCAAGAAGAAATTCTCTACAAGAGTCAAATTTCGTGAGAAAGGTAGGCTTCATGAGATCTCAATTGAGTACAAGAACAGAACCGGTGGGAATACAAGCAATAGTAACTCTTCAAGTGGGGTTGAGCCAGAAATGGAGATAAGGATTGATGGGCATTTAGTCATTCATGTCAAGCATCTTCAATGGAAATTTAGAGGTAACGAATCCATTCATGTCAACAAAGCAAGAGTAGAAGTGTATTGGGATGTCCATGACTGGCTCTTTAGTCCTGGTTTAAGGCATGCTTTATTCATATTTAAACCAATTATATCATCAAGCTCATCTCTTTCTTCACTATCAACTACATCTTCCTCACCACCATTATCATCATCGTTAACATCAACACCATTATCATCTCAGGCAGGAAGTTCTGGATCAATTGAAGGACTAAACGCAGGCGTGTCATCAGAGTTTTGCTTATTTCTCTATGCCTGGAAAGTTGAATAATGTTAAGAGGAAAATGCATATCATACCTTATGTTATGGAAAAGGTATGTGAACTAATTTAATTAAAGTGGTGATGTATGTAACGGGCCAGAATGGATTGATGAGGAATCAAATTGGATTATTAGTGTGATAAATGATTGGGGTTGAGGAAGGGAAGTGGGGCCTAAATTAAGAGAGAGGATTAGAAGAAGGAAGCTATACAGCTGGGGGTTGAACAAGTGGGCATAATTGGACAAGACAGATTGTATCACCTACATGCCCAATAATTCCACATCCAGAGGCATCTCTCCATCTGTTTTCCTTTTAAGAAATTCTCCTTTTCTTATACTTCTTCTCTCTCTCTCTCTCTTTCTCCCTTGATCTGGTCTTGATAAGTGAGCTACTTACTTTCTTTCAAAATTTTATATCTGCCACCAATATGTGTATGATTGCTAAATTTTATATACAGAAAAATTAGTTGACAATATATTTTTTGTGGGCTTGTGAATGTCTGTATGTAGCTAAATAATACTGATGCATGTGCTGTGTAAAGAGTGGATGTAAGGGGATTCTGATGATGTTGAAATCACTAACTGCACAGCACATGAACATATATATATACATATATACCCAGTCCTATCCTATGTAATCAATTAAAATCTTTGATTGCCTTGCTATTGTCATCCCATCGTAACAATCTAATATCTTCATATATCAATGGCCAATCAATATTAACTAAGGAAACAAATATCTAAAATTATAATGAGACCCCTTTTTTTCTTTAATGAGACCCCTTTTTTTCTTTCTTTTTTTTCATAAAAAAATTATTGTCGGTGCAAAAATCAGGGTATCATTGAGCCCCTGTTAGGAGATTTCATGAAAATTAATAATAAAAAATAATTGTTATTGTTTGCTAAGCGCTCTGCCTTTTGAGCAGATAGGTTAAAAAGCAATTCTTGTTTCCAATGGACAAGCAGAGAAATCAATTCTCTGCCGAGAATAAGATCATCAACAGCAATATCTACAAATACAGAATTATGCAATAGTGTTCAATATGTTATTAAAAATGTTAAGCAATTAGTAGCTTCCGATAACATTGTTGTTTGATACAAAAATAATAGCAGAATGGGTGATAGCAACCATGACCCTGTTAATACTTCTTCAAAATATCACGTACTTCTGTTTAAAACGTTCTTCATAACATTATCTATAAACAAAAAAGTATCTAAGATTATGAATGCATATTCTTTTCGGATACCCAATTCATTGTTTCATTGATGATCCGTAATCCATGAAATGGGCAAATTTACGATAAGCAAGCTTCATTTTGATCCAAAACCAAACCACTTTGCCAGGAAGAACTTATTTTTTCCTCGAGAAGTATCAGGCCCTGCTCGTGTTGGTGGCGCTGCAGTGGCTTGTGCCGGTGATGAATTAGGCTTAGCTGCAAGGTTGAAAGATATCAGTATCCTTCAATCAGAAGCATGAATTAAATTGATCTAAGATAGCTAAAGAAAGAAAATCATATGAGCACAGATTAGCACTGGTTGATACAAAGATTTGCGGCAGCTATAAACGAAGAAGAAATGCATAACCTGAATTTGTTAAAATTTTATTGCTTTTTGAACTTCCCGAGTCATTAGAGTCTTTATGTGAATCTTGTGTCATAATTTCATGGGGAGAGATAGAATTTGACTTCCTCTGTGGAACCCTGTTCTCCAATTGAGCTCCAGTTCCTTGACCGTCTATAATCATATGGTAAAAGAAAAATTACTCCTTGTAAGCACATAAGAGCACAACTACATGCAAGAACCATGCTGAAATTTGATTGTGTCAAATTTAACAGGATATGGTCATGTGAAATAAAGTTTATCAGCAGATTTTATCATGTTTTTATGAGAGCACAAGAAAGTAATACTACAATGCTCCTCTAAGATTTCAGTAAATACAATTGTGAATAACTTACTCTCATTGGGTGGCTTCCCATAGCTGTGCTTCAAAGCTTCCAAAAATGAGCTGTCCTTTTGATCTTGCATCACTAACAGAAAAAAGAAAAACGTAGATACCTTGAAACATGATGCATGAAAAAATTTAACATTTTTCCACTAATGGTACGAAGAAGCAAAAAGAATTTATGCATACACTGATCAAAAAGATTATTTCTGTAATTTGGGGCTGATCCAACTAACAGTAACTGAACGGCCTCTACATCTCTTGTCACAGACAATGAAGAGGATGAATCCAAATTCTGTGTGTCTAATAGGATACCTGCAAGCTGTGGTAGAGGAAACCAGTAAGAAAACTGAACTGTAAAAATTATTGATTACAAGATGGTTGAAGTTATATACCAAAAGTTTTTTCAACATTGGTGTTTGAAGTAAATCATAAGCGTCTTCACAATAATTATCTGTAAGAATGGTGCATTGAGATCCAACCTGTAAGAGCAACAAAAAGGTACCATGAGAGATATAGAGCATTTATAACTTAGGTCTTTTGCAGAACATTCCCATAAATTTCAGAATATTTGCGATTGTCATGTACCAACAAACCTCGGCATTAGTTCTGAGGACATCTTGCCCAACCGCAAGAATGTTTAACTGCCCAGTCATCAATAGAATCTCCAAATCCACCTGATTATCCCAAATGGTAGAAAAGGAGTCAGCTTGATGTTTAAGTACTCAAATTTCTGGTTAATTTATAACATCCAATTTACAAGAACTAAACACATAGGCATAGTAGAATGACCTCATCAGCAAAGAGCAATGAAGTAGCATCAAGGCCAACGTGATGGAAGAGCCAAGCAGCCGGCCAATGCTTCCACATTTTTGCTCTCCTCACATTCATCACAGGCGCCACTACATACCTTTCTCGATTTCCTTCTCCTTTATTCTTCCTCATCCTATTCTCCAATAGCCATGCATAGCTTATTGCTGCTACCATCGAACTCGTACCTGCACTTCCCCATAACACATTCAATCAAAACTACAAATTAAATTAAGGTTAGTCCTTGAATTGATCATACTTGGTTATAACTACACACTTAACTGTTTGAAGGTGCAGGAAGTACAATCTTGACCTTGGAATCAACCTCTCCACATGATATTTTCTCAATCATGATCCTCTGCTGTTTAAGGAAGTCGTTAAGGCCTATGTCTCGGCTTCTCTCCTCTTCCTGAGACCACCCAATTGCATTTGCATTGCTCTTTGGTGAAACTTTCTGCTCAATGGAGCAAGTGGACTTCGATATAGAGCGCTTCTGAGCCGATTCCACTAGATTCTTGGGTGGCGAAAGCTGCTGGCTCAAAGGTAAAGAGCATTTTGAAGAAGACAACGATCTCCTGTGAGCAGGCTCAGTTATAAGGTTTTTTGGTGGAGAAAGTAATTGTGTTCTTGGGTCAGGTAACGTTGCAGGTGGAATTGTTTTGAAAGTTCGGCGGGAAATGACAGGGATTCCCTGTGAGTGAGGTTGAGGTTGAGGTTGAGGTTGAAGTACAGAGTTCTCTGTTTGGAAGCGGGATCTTCTGTGGGTTGACTGCCGAGGTGGCACATAGAGGGCCGTTGGATCTGGGGAAGGGGGTTTTGGGGAAGTAGGAGGGGGAGGTGTAGACGTGGGATTGGTTGGTTTCGTGAGGATGTTGGAGAACCATTTGTGGACTGCAGCTGCAGGGGATTGCTCCGAGGAGGGATTTGTTGTTGATGTGTCTGTAGAGGCTGATTTGTTTCGTGTATGTTTTGATTTGTTCAGGATTTCTCCACTGAATCCCTCCACTGGCTTGTGCCTGTTGGGGATTAATTGAAATAAGAAATTTAACCATATAGAAATAACTGTTGTAAATTGATTTTAAATTTTTAATCCCAAATTCTAAAAATAAATCAGTATCCAGGTCCCAATTATGCAAAAATATATATATAAAAAAATTAATATCTATAATGCATTTCTTTTAAGCCATTCCTTGTGAACTTGTTCATTACTTGCATGATCACATACCTTCTGGCGGACCTAGAAAGAGGGTCTCTTCTATCAAAAGACGACACCGAGAGCCTTGCTTGTGCGGCCGCAAACCTTGGCGACCCAACATGTCTCGAGGGCGATTCGCACCGAGAAGGAGACGAGGCCACCATACGCTTTGCCTCTTCTAACCACTCTTGTGTCAACCTGCTGCTGTTGCTTCTAGTGCTATCATCAAAATCTACTTCCTCGTCCATCAAACGACCACCAGTCAAGTTATACGATTTCTTGTCCTTGGTCACAGTCCCAAAGAACATATCGTTCATGAAATCAGTAAGGTCTGGTACATTTTCGAGTTTTCGCCGATTCTCTACCATTTTTCTCTGCAGAGTAATGGATCTTTTGCTTTCTCTTGATGAATCAATGCTGAATATCCTGTCCATAGGGAAGGAAATATAGACTTTATATGGCCAACTTCCGATTAAAGAACAAATAAATCATGACTTCAAAATGAGTTTACATGTATAGTTTATTGATGAGCTAGCATTGATAATATCAGTCAGTTTACAAAGCGACATTGAAAGAATGTTGGCCGGCATTCGGTGGTGTGTTGTACTCTCTGTTTTGAACGAGCAGTGTTGAATTTGTCATCTGTCGATACAACCAAATGTTTAGACTGGTAAATGTTGAACGAGCAGTGTTGAACTAGCGGCAGCTGGTAGTAAAAACTGCTAAATAAACTGCCAGTTACAAAAGAAAATACTTAGCACAACTCAGCACGCATGGGAAATTTTCATATTAGTCTATGACTATTTGAGAAATGTCACTTTACTTGTAATAAATTCATCTAGGTTGTAAGTATGTATAAATAAGAGTACATACCATCCTAGTGTGCCATTTCATTTCACTTCACTTTATCTAATGGACTAAAATGACATTTTTCAAAACAATCAGTGGCCAATATATAAAATTTCCCGACTCTGTCTTGTTGTACCGATAGACACCTCTTCCTCGACTTTGTATCCTGAAGCCGTGAATCACTATGTCTATGAGCGCACTCATGAATCAATATTCCATTTTTGTTGGAAACTCGAACAAATAATCCAATTTACATACCAAAACCACTATATATTTGCAGAGCACGTTGGCATTATTGGAGTGGAGAGAAGTCGTTCCATTTCTAATTGTGACAGACCAAGCTCGTTTCGCAAAGGCTGAATATCGTTACTATTGGAGGAAGAAGGTGCTGGCAAATATCTAAACGACAAGCCGTCCCCCTATTATGAATTCAAACGGCTGGTCGTCTATATCCCAAATGATAAAAACTTGAAATCCAGACGAATTGAATTGAAATTTCTCAAGTAAAATCATGTAATCTTATAACTTTGAAAGGATTTATTAATTAAAAATATTCAATCTTGAAATAACTGAATGGGCTGAAATCAACGAAGAAAAATTTCAATGCCAATGGTGACGATGATTATCGTGTAAATAGTGGCAAACTTATAGATATGTTGACAATTTTTTTTTTCTCAAGGGCTGGCCTGGCTGGGCTTTATAACATGATTTATTGGAAGTTGGAATGGCTCGTCATTACAACAATTGTTCAATTATAGAAATTAGAAATCGGACAGGGAAGTCTTGCGAATATTGCCACTCGTTTAAGATATGCAATGCAAATGTATACGGGGATTTCTTTTCTGCGTCAGGAAATATTACCTAATGAAGTTTGATCAATCAGAAAATCTGCAGGTAGTGTCGTTGAAGCTACAACACAGGCAAAAACACAACCCCACACAGATAATAAACGCGGGGCTTGCAGTCGCACCCTTATTCACACCTCTAATCTAACTTAATTAATGCAGATACATGTATTTGGCTATGGCTATGGCTACACTGGTTACTAATCCTGTAGCATTGACTCTGAAGGGTCTATTTCTATTATTCTATTTCTTAATTAAAATATTACAAATCATTGAAGCAGTACGAATTAATTTCTACCGTACGGATGATTTACGGATCCACCAGAAAAATTAATCACGATGTCGTTGTGATGGCAAGCAAAGCATACCAATTACAACAAGGGTCGCCCCCTATGGGTATTAGTTTAAATTAAATTCCAGTCACTCATGTGCGGCGAAGGCGATATCAAGGCCAACTTGTGAAGACTCTTAAATTTAAAATTTCATTTTTATACTGCTACCAGTGCCATGGGCCTCTTGCCCTTTCCCCAACTGTACGGCTCAAAGCTCTTCCCAATTCGGTCTTCTTGTTTGTTTGCTCTTCTTTAACATTAGGGGACAAAAACAAAACCTCAGAATTATAAAAGAAAAAAATAATTGATTGGAATTGGAAAGTTGTTGCAGCGCATATACTACAGTGTATTCCGCATATCTAAAACTATTGAACATTTGATGAATTGATACGAGGTCAATTATATTAAACAAAATCCCAAGCTCATAATTGCATGTATTCATTCGTGACTTCACCTCTTTCACTTGCTTAGGGGACGTTCCTTCATTAATATTTATAGTCTGAAAATATTTTATCTCCTTCGCCATTAATTAATTAATCGTCTCTTGAAAATGTGCCCGCAAGTACATTGGATTGGGCCATTGACTTGTTCTGCCAGCATCAGAAGAAGCGCTTATCAAGTTGACATATTTGCAAATAAAAGAAGCCCAAGGAGAAGTTGGATCCTCGTCGGCAAGCAAGTGCTTTTGGGATTAATTAGCTTCTCTATTTTCCAAGCTTTGCTTTTGGTGATTTCCTCAAAGTTTTACGTCTTCAATAGCAGAGTATCAATGGCAGCACGTGGTCTTGTCGTAACTGCTCTTCTTCTTCCTCTTCTGATGCAAGAATGTTATGGAGTTATACTCTTCTCTTCTCTGAAAAAACTCTCCAAGTCACCACTACTACTACACAAGGCCAAGGTAAGCCAACCCTACCCACCCCATCTCTCTTTCTCAATTTCAATCTCACTCTGTCTTTGGTTTAATTTTCCCATAGGATGAAAACACAATTTGTTCAATTAGGTTCCTCAAAATTATTATTTCTTAATCGTATACAATCAAGATTATGCTGCAGTTCTGAAAGCTGGTGAAGATAAAGTCACAATAACATGGGGAGTGAACCAGAGCCTCTCAGCAGGGACTGACTCGGCCTTCAAGACCATTAAGGTGTTTTTATGTTACGCTCCCATCAGCCAAAAAGACCGGGCGTGGAGGAAAACAGAGGATCATCTAAACAAAGACAAGACTTGCCAGTTTAAGATTGTTGAAAAACCATACAACAAAATTCTCCAAACCTTGGACTGGATCATCGAACGGGACGTTCCCACTGCCAACTACTTTGCTCGTGCCTATGCTTTCAATGCTGGTCATCATGAGGTGGCTTATGGTCAAAGCACCAATGATCAGAAGACAACTAACCTCTTTGTTATCCAGGCAATCAGCGGCCGCCATATGTCACTCGATATCGCTTCGGTTTGCTTCAGTGCTTTCGCGGTTGTGTCCTTGTTTGGATTCTTCGCCGCTGAGAAGAGAAAGGCAAAGAGGTCCCAACAAAAGTGAAGACAAATGTGGGCCACCGTGAATCATTCCATAGTAGTAGTCTGCAGCTGCATGTTTTAATATTGTAATTTTATGTTATATGTTTGCTTGCATATTAGGTTCTGTACGCTTACTGGATTTTACTGTTTGCATCTGGACCGTGCATGGCAAATGGGACCTACTATTTTGTGTACTTAGAAGTAGTTAATATGGAAGTGGGAAAGGCACTGTGGGGGAAATATTGGGGTTATTATTATGATCTGTGTTTGTTTCTCAAGAAAGTAAAAGAAAAAATATTTGCTGCTTTGAAGGGGTATATAAATGTTTGGTCAACTTTGTTGCTTATAATCGATGTAAGAAACGTGTAGACGAGGATTACCAGAAAAATATCAGATTCAATGCAGATTATTTTAAGAACCATCTTATCGACATTAGTTGTAAGTGATGCACTGACCTGAAATTTTATATGAGCCTGATGATCAGGCTCTGACATTCAAAAACAAAAAGGCGTTGGGGATTTTTCACCAAAACATGCAACCGATATTACGTGAGGATTTTAAAAAAATAAGATTAAGTTGGACATTTTTCACCGTTGAATACATGATAATATCATTATGAAAGGTCATCGCTCAACTTAGACATTCCTCCACCACGCAGACAATAGAAATTCATCATTTTGTGATATTCTTGATTCGATAGACTCTGACTGATCTAACATTTTTGGGAATGGAATAAGAACTTGTCCATAACACTAAAACGTAAGTTGGACTGAGCATCAATAATGTGGGTATAATCCAACTTGAGTGGAAAAGTTCTCGTTGATAGTTTAGTCATATCTAGAGTAGACAGATGCAACTGGCAATTAAAGAAGCCTGTAGCTACATCTGATATACAAAGGTTTGGTCAACTATTTTACTTGCTATTGCCACTAGATGGTGAAGAGATCATATCCCACTTTTTCTGAATTTTTTTACATTAAATGCACCGCCTTAAACTCTGTTCTTCTGGGAAGAGGAGAAACCAAAAGTTATACGGAATATAGCACAGTGGAATATGTATTGTATTTGAGCTTTGTTTTAGGTTTTTCAGGATAATGGCAAGAAGTTTTTACTCTAAAAGCAAGAATCAACAACTATAAATTGGCTCGGGGGAATTTCTATTTACAATTTATTTTATGGAAGAGCTCTATGGTGATAAACGATGGAACCCACTTAATGTTAGATGCAAAAACATGAACTGAAGAAACTAATCATGTCTTCATAAATAAACTTAAGTTGCACTGTGTAGATCCAATTGCCTAAAGTCAGTTTTGTTGTTTAGACTTAATACAAAACCTATACAAATTTAATACCTCGAGGACTATGCAAACGGGATAATTTTATTACTTCAGACAACATATGTAGTTTACATTTTTGATTCACGGACTTCAAATGTGAAGACCAAACATCAAACATGAATGATTAATGTTCCATCATAAGCAAAGAAGCACTGGCAAAGGGAGAGAATAATCAGAACAACATGTACAAGGTCACAAAACAGATATAGAGGCAGAAGACATCTCACTGGAAACAAATGCAGAATCGCCATAATAGTCTAGTCACATTTTCATTTGATCATGCCAACAATTTCAGCAATTACATCTTTACCTCTTTTGCAGGAAGAAAGACACCACAATACTGACACCTCAGCCAACCAAATGCAAAGCGACCACTTCATTTATTAAGTTCTTGAAAGCCTTGTGCATTTTCTTTTATATTAGTTCTGGTTAAGATTAATGTACACTCAGCATCGTTTTATTAAATAATGAGTTGTAGGGTTCCAGCCATTGATATTCCGTGAAGTCCGCTTAAGGATTAAAATATATGTCTGTGCTCTGCATTCGATCAGTGCCCACAAGTGATAATCTATTGTCATAAACATCAATGTATCCAAATGCATCTGTGCCAGGAGGACACTCCAGTGCAGCTTCAAAGACTCTATGGTGTATCCCATGAGTATCAATTGAATGCCCTCCTTGGTGATCATGACCAGCTAGGCAAACTTTCACACAATTGTAAAGGTGTATCACATCCATAATTTCGTTGTAATTCCATAGGATTGCTTCTAGGGATGTCGCACTGGGATATAATGGCAGATGGCAACATACAACAACTTTCTGTTTCAACTTTGTTGCATCCTCAAGTGCACCATCTAGCCATTCCATCTGTTCTTTCCCAACAGCTCCATTAAACATAAGGAACCTTCTTTCTAGCCCCACGAGTCCTGCTGGACTGTTCTTCTCTGTAATTGGGTTTTTCTCCCTAAGCAATTTCAATGCCTCCAATGTATGTGGACGATCTTGAGGCCAACCGATTGCACTGATATCATAGCCATCAAGAACAACAAATCTATATTCTGGAATTGGTGAAAAATCATAGTAGGCATGTCCATCAGTACTTGAAATCTTCAGTAATGCAAGTAACTTGTTGCGGGGAAGATTGTAATGGCAGTGATTACCAATCATGTGATAAACAGGGCCATTAAATTTCTCAAATTCATTAAAAAATTTTCTTCACAACATTGAGAGACTGGTCCTTGGGACATTTCCCATCGACAATATCACCCAAATTGATTGCAAATTTAAGCTTCTGGTGGTTGTTCCAGTTTTGAACTGCCCTTTGCAATGCAAGAAGGCTATGACGATAATACCTGGGAACACCAATGAATGAGTGACCGTCAGGAATATCAGCATACTGGACATCTGAAATGACCCCAAAGCAGAAAAGAGGTTGCTTCCCTTGCATACTTGCCACTACAGTTGCAGAGCCCATGATAATCACTCTATCCTGCCAAACAAAATAAGAAATAGCTATTTGCCAAATTTGCCGTAGTATAACTGTCAGAAGGATATCTTACATTTTAGTTGTGGAACATATTCATCACGTGTGCTCAGGATGTAACAATAAAATATCAGTGAGCAAACATACAGCCAACTGCAAATTCTTATCTTAGTAGTTGTCGCTTTATATCAGCATAATCATCAGTATCTCAATAATTTCCATCACTGGCCACTGCATTACGGAAATAACAATTTTACACCTATAAAATTTCTCGAATACAAAAGCTAAAGCAATATAAACAGGAATAAACACAACACAAGCTTCAGCTATCTACGTCCATTGTGAATTTGGTAGTTCCCATGGCAACTCAAAGTGGCTCATCTGGTATTTTCCCAAATAAATCATGAAATCTACCGTATTCTCAAGCAACAGTGCTTCCCTATTGCCAAAAATTCCCCACCTTACTTTAAAACGAAGTACCATCTTTTTATAACTTTTTAAATCTACCAAATAATCTACTTTCAAGGCTTAACCTTCTAAAGCGCAGCATGTGCATATTTGTAACAAAAGCAGAACTATATGGGGTAGAAAGTGCATATTGAGATATCTAAGTGAAATTTATGTCACTATGCTCCACATCTATCTCATTAGCCAAGAGATTGCAACACAATTACAAGTCCCTGGTCGAAAACCATGAGAAGTATCATATGCATAGCTAGTCAATAATTCTATTGCCTTCTTGTTCAGAAAGAGTACGAAACATGATTATCCAATAAAGTTCCTAAATTAGCTACAAGAAACAAGTACAGTAGGCGCGTTTCAAATGGAGAACAGAGTTTAACGAGATTAATTTGTTCAGTAAGGCTGATTAGATTGACTCTTCCTATAATCAATCGATCACAATGGAGGTCAAAAACGAATGGATATATCAGACAATGTATTAATTACATGTGCATTACCAATTATAAGACCAAAGCAAAAAGGGAAACAAAAGGAAATAAATGCAATAAACTAGATAATAAGCTACGATTATAAGCACTATTTGGGACGAAATATAGACAACTACTCGTCAAAACCAGAAAAATTAAACTAGTTCCATATTACCGCATAAGAGAAAGAGATTATATTCCAAACAGAAAGATAAAATTGTTGATGCAGCAAAAAATTTCTTTTGTAGATCTTGTGTATCAGCAACGATTTTTCTTTTTTTTCTACTCAACTTGTAATCACAATCAATAGTAACGGGATAAAAAGTTGGCTGTCTGGCGAAAACTTTCCGATACTTAAGTCAGGGAGAGAGAAAGAGAACTAAGGAGAATATAAGATTTTTCTAACAGAGTGTTATCATCATCCGTATCTAGTAACTATTACTCTCCTTTTATAGGTGTGAGTCTCTCAAGCTTGGTAAAATTGTATTAAATCTATAAATAATAATTCCAGTAGTATTTTAATTCTAAGAATCATGGGAATTCTATTTTGTGAGCATAGGTTTTCCGGATTTTATGAGATCTTAAGCCATTCTTGCAGAATACTTCTATTAGGCTAAGAATTCTTATTATGGAATAATTGGAGAGAATTTGGGAAGGAAACGAATCCTTCATAGATATATAATCATAGTAAGGTTTCGGGAGTCCTTGTTTGAGACTTTTTTATTCATTTGAGATGAGCTCAGTTATTGCATGTCTGAGACCTTTATAAGCTGTGGTTGAAATCCTCGTAAACTGTGGTCAACCCTTGTAAGTTGTGGCTAAGACTTTTATAAGCTGTGGCTGAGACCTTTATAAGCTGTGTCCGAGACCCTTGTAAGTTGTGGCCGAGACGAGATCCTTGTAAGCTGTGACCGAGACCTTTATAAGCTGTAGCTGAGACCATTGTAAGTTGTGGTTGAGACTATTGTAAATTGGTCTCGGAATAAGGTTCTGACCTGAGATCTTTGACATAACCTTAAGAAGTCTCAACTCTTACTACTCCTGAGATCCTTATTATCCCTTGGATATTTCTTCTTAGATCGGGTCAGGTTTAGGGATATTCCTTTATTCTTCATGGAACTTTGTTCTGGGCCTATAGCTCATTGGGCTTAATTTAGGCTCTGAATTATATTTCCAACATCAAGCCCCTTAGTTTTAGTCAAACAGTGGCTATTTGGTAAAAAATAGAAATTGTGATTTGAAAAAACGTGCCCATACATAAACTTTTAATGCTAACTCAAAATCCACAAGCCTTCATCCATATAACAACTTTTAATTGGCTTATCAAACAACATTGTTTTGGTTCCAAAGAAGCCAGTGCAGAACCCTCTTGATGTGCTAAGGCAGTTGGCAAATGGTAAAAGGACTACGAGTGTCTTTCAGGCCTTTAAGGTTGAGACTAGGCCTTTAGCCCTTAGGAACATGGCTGAGACATTTGTTCCCTAAGATATTGCTGTTATCGACTTTTACTAAAAGAGCTAAGGCCCGAGGTGACCTACCACCTCCTTTTGCCCTCAAGACGGATAAGGAGAAACGTAAGAGGATGATTATTGCGATGGATGAGGATGATGGGCCGAGGTAAAAAGAAAAGGATATCGGCTCAGAAAAAAATGGTAGTAACATCATCACATCTCATCTTCTCTCAGATAATCTTCTTGAAAACAAAAAAAAGTTCTTTGCCCACTTTTTTCTCTATATCAGCCATTAGGTGGAGGAGATCTCGCTCTCGTACTCTAGCGACTGTTACACCTTGGGGAATTTTGGATTACCTTCTGAGGTGGCCGAGGTGAGTAAGTTAATCCTTATTCTACTTTTCAAAGAATGAAATATTCTTGGTCTTTGCTAACATCTTATTATTTACAGAATCTGCTCAAATGTAATATGCTGCTGTAGTCTGCCGAAACACTATTGATGTTGTCTTCACGGGTTCAGGGCTTCAGAAACTGTCTGGTTGGGGTAGAGGGTTGAGGAAACGGAGAGGAACTTGGCTATAGAGCAGACTCAAATTGAGGTTGAGAAGGAGAAGTGGGCTCGAGAGATGGAAGAGATTTAAGTTAGAATGACTACTGGATAAATCTTCCCATACTGAATTTAGCAGGAGAATAAGCACCTTTAAATATGATTTGAATGAGTCCATGGAGAAATGTTAGAGGCTTCGCCAAGGCTGAGAAGAAGACGTTTATATTTCTATGAGATGTTCTAAGTTCGGTATCCAAACTTGAATATGACTTGGCTATATGAGACTTTGTGACATGCGCGTCCACCCCTGATGAAAACTCTTCGGATACCATTTACTTTGAGAGAGCCCCCTCATAACTTCGAGATTTCTCATGTTCCTCCTAGTAATTAGACTGACGCTCCAATTAATCTACTAATCTCCCCGATTAACCCATGAAAATTTAATTGTGTGGCCCTTTCTGTAGCTTTGCCTCCCTTTCATTCTTCACACTCGGCACTTTGCATAATTTATAAAACCCAACTTTTGTTAGAGAATGCTCTAAAAGACCTAACCTGAACTGAATTGAATTGAACTGAACTAAAAGCATGTAATTTGTGTCATTAAAATCAATCTTCTGGTCTTCTCTTATTGGAGATTGTATTTTCAAGCAGGAACCATATTGACCATTGATATGTCTTAACTTCCAAGCTTTAAAAAATTTTGAATATTATTATCCTGATTAGAATTTTTTCACTGCAGTCATCTGGAAACTATTTAGCTAAGGTCACACTTAGGGCTTGTTCGAGTTATAGATCATATTATTCTAGAGATATATGATAAGCTGATGTTTGGGAACCGTGTCACCTATACTTAGGCTTTGGGAGGAGATTACCCTGAGATGTTTGAAAGTAGTCATCCGAAAACCTCTTTTGCTCTTACGCTCCCTGAGATCGTACTCAAGATTTATTTAAACTGAGGATACTATTACCTTGCGATAAATGATAAGCTAATGTCTGAGAATCGTGTCACCCATTTGTAGGCTTCGGGAGGAGATTACCCTGAGATGTTTTAAGAGTAGCTATCCAAGAACCTCTTTTACTCATGCTCTATGAGACCGTACTCAGGGCTTGTTTGAGCTGAGGATACTCTTACCTCGAGATAAATGATAAGCTAACGTCTGGGAAATATGTCACTAATTTGTAGGCTTCGGAAGGAGATTACTCCGAGACATTTTAAAAGTAGTCTTCCAAAAACCTCTTTTACTCATGCTCTATGAGGTTGCATTTAGGGCTTGTTTGATTTGGTGATACTATTACCTCGGAATAAATGATAAGCTAACGTCTGAGAACTGTGTCACTCATTTGTGGGCTTCGGGAAGAGATTATCGCAAGATGTTTTAAGAGTAGTTCTTTGAGAACCTCTTTTGCTCTTATGCTTTCTGAGACCATACTCAGGGCTTGTTTGAGTTGATGATACTATTACCTCAGGATAAATGATAAGCTAACATTTGGGAACCGTGTCACCCATACTTAAGCTTGGAGAGGAGATTACCTTTGAAAGTGGTCATTCGAGAACCTCTTTTGCTCTTATGCTCTCTGAGACCGTACATAAGGCTTGTTTGAGCTGAGGATACTATTACCTCAGAATAAATAATAAGGTAACGTCTGGGAACTGTGTCACTTATTTGTGGGTTTTGGGAAGAGATTACCTCGAGACGTTTTAAGAGTAGTTCTCTGAGAACCTCTTTTGCTCTTATGCTTTATGAGACCATACTCAGAACTTGTTTGAGCTGAGGATACTATTACCTCAGGATAAATGATAAGCTAATGTCTAGGAACCATGTCACCCATTTGTGGGCTTCGGAAAGAGATTACCCCAAGACGTTTTAAGAGTAATTCTCCAAGAACCTCTTTTGCTCTTATGCTTTCTGAGACTATATTTAGGATTTGTTTGAGTTGATGATACTATTACCTTGGGATAAATGATAAGCTAACATCTAGGAACCATTTCACCTATTTGTAGCCTTCGGGAGGAGATTACCATGAGATGTTTTGAGATAGGCCTTGAGAATTATACCACCCAGATTTGGGTTTATGGAAATTGTTACTCCGAGGTGAATAAGAGATAGGCCTCGGGAACCATATCACTCAGATTCAAGCTTGAGGATAATATTATCCTGAGAAGAATAAGAGATAGGTCTCGAGAACCATACTACCTAGATTCGAGTTTTTGGATAATATTACCTAGAGGTGAATAAGAGATAGGCCTCGGGAGCCATATCACTTAGATTCGGGCTTAGGAATAATATTACCCTAAGGAGAATAAGAGATAGGTCTTAGAAACTATACCACCCAGATTCGGGTTTATGGATAATATTACTTTAAAGTAAATAAGAAATAGGCCTCGGGGACCATGTCACTTAGATCGGGCTTTTGGATAATATTACTCCGAGCGCACACTCTGCACGTGCCTATGCCTAGTCCATTTAAGGGGGCGAAACACATTGCGCAAAACGCTTACAGCAACTCCAACACGGGATGGCTGGCTCTGATACTTTTTGGGGGTCAGGCCTTACCGTTAAGCTAAAAGCTATAGCTAATAGCTAACGTGGGCTTTAAACCTTTTATTGACCAGGTCAGTCTCACAAAGGGTGCGCAGCAGTGGCTAGAATACCTTGGGCCAAGCAGACGGACTTCACCCCCTCTATTTGGTATCAGAGCATGTTGCTTTATTGTTTTTCATAATCACCGGCAAGAGTAGCTTGCAGATCATTATGATAAAAAACAGTGTTATACATGTTTTCATCCTTCAACGGTAAAGAGTATCTTTACACTATCCTTCTCAAAACATTCACGATTTGCCCGTTTGCTTGCAAAAATAGTTTGATCTCTTATTTTCTGAATTGAAGATCTATCATCTTATTATGTCATCCCATACAGATCTCCAGTTACAACGTGTAAATAGTTATAAGATATCTAGTTTATATGAAATAAATTATTTTAGTAAGTCAGAAACCCTTCCTCAGTCCAAACTTCCATATCTTAACCCATATCATGTGTATAGAAACCCTTTATCTTTTTTTGCTAAGTCTGTAAAAACTATTATCTCTTCTCTTCCTCCAAAATGTAAAGAATATGTACATTGTTCCAACTTCAACTCCAACAAACTTCAGTTAACTCATGCAGAACAACTCATTCCAATTGAGTTCCCGGATTACATGATCTCCACTTGGAAGGAACAAGGATACACACATCTACACTTCTGTGGAATCAGATTTGCTCTTACATTCCATGCTCAGAAAGGTCTTGCGATAATTTCTCACATCGCCTTGTTAGACACTAGATTTCCAAACTATGAGCATGCCTGTATCGGTACAGTACAAACTACTCTCAACGCTGGAACTATCATGGTTACCATATTCCCCAAGTTCAACATGCCTCTTGATGACCCCTAGCTTACAACTTGTCTAAAGCTACAAGTCCAGATCACCAGCGCAATTCCAACAGGACCAACATACATGGCTACCATCCACTACCAGATGGTATACAGAGTACAAGATCACACCATAGATCTAGCTTTACCAAAGCAGACCGCAGACTCTATCTTTCTACATGTAGAATTCGGTCAGGTTCTCGGCTGCATATATGTTCCTAAACAGATCTCTCGACAACAACTCCAAGAATTGTTACCTGCTACATGGGTGACAAACTATGAAGAGAATCATCAGGCAGCAACCACTTCAGCACAGATCATCTCAGATGAGCCCGTATTTAAAAGATCACAAAGCGGAAAACTTCAAATCTGCTTTAACTCTACCCTTGCACGACGATCTGATGCTATGTTTCCTACCCAATACATGATCTCTGCTCCTCAGCCTGAGATCTATGCTTTTGATGAACATGGAAACCCTATCTGGCTTCTTCAAGCCCATGAACCAGATAATCTTTACTGCTTCTGTCCAGCCTGCATAGAAGATGCATATCCATACCAACAACGCCCTAGTTCAAGAAGATCTTATAGATCTCCTCGACATCTCCTTGACGGACAGAGAAAACTACCCAAAAAATCCAAACCAAGAACCACAGATGAGTTCTATGAAGCCTACAAAAGAGGTGAACCAGGATATGATACATTCGGTGAATCCACTAGTAGATAATAGTTTTTAGTTCGTTACACAGATCCACCATCATCAACAGATCCCCCATCAGTACCCTCTTGATGGGACGACGATAATGACCACTCTCCATCAGATGACGATGATGATGACATAGAAGTCATCTTGGTTAAACCAAAACACAAAACCTCACTCCTAAAACTAGATCTCCCCAAAACACCAACACAGATCTGGCGTCCTAAACCAAAACAAACCTCCAAACCAAAACCAAAACCTAAACCTAAACCACAAACCCCATCAATAACCATGTACCAACAATTTTCCTATCAACAACTATCTTTTTTCCAAACATCACAATCAAACAAACCCTCTCAACCTCTCTTTGTAACCCAAGATTTCCTTCCTCTCAAAACACAAGAGAACCCGATTACCAGAGAAAAGACAGCCTGGAAGATATAACCTCCAACATCCAGAACAGCAGATGGACAACCATCTCAAATCTCTCCAGTAGAAGCCGTACTAAATTGGCAATCCCAGAATGCAGCAGTACAGAACCAGTACTTGCAAAAGATAGATGCCACGGCAACCAGAATTGAGACTAAGCTTACTCAACAGAATGAGCCAAAGCCATTGATGCACTCAAGAAAAGGATGGAAGAACTCCATCACATCATTATGAACCTCATCGCTAACCAAATGCCTTTTGGTCAGTATCAACAAGAAATGGACAGTCTCAAGAAACAACTTACCTCTCTAGAACGCATGATCCAACAATAGCAGGCATACATGCCTCTTCCATCCATATACCTCTTTGACAGAATGCTCACAAACCCTGAACCAATCAACCTTCTACCTCCCATGTCTCAACCCTTACCCTTTGAACAATCTGCGTATGCAAATCTCTTCGGAGATTCCAACTTCATACTCAGACACAGAGACCAACCACAACTCAAACCTAAGAAACAACCAAAGACATATCCGCTCTCGTCCTATCAGTTCTACACACCTTCACCATCACCATATACCAACCAACCACCTCATATCACCAGTCTACCTCTTTACAACAAACTCTAGTCTCACATTTAGCACCTTCAGCACCACCTAAACAACCAGACCAACCTCAGATGACCATAAGCCCTATCTTTACCTGGTTAACTAAAGCAGCGTAAATGCAGAAAATGAACGACCTGTAAAAAGAGAATATTGGAATAATATACTCGACGAAGCAACAGCCCAAGTAGAAGTAGAAGGAAGCCAAAGTGTCCAACAAGTCAACCAATATGTAAATGACTTCTCCTGTTCCTTATCATTCACTCCACAGTCAGATAGTGAACTAGAAGTACACCAACCATACCCAGTCTATACCCAACAAGCCAAAACTTCCATACCTACAGTCTAGGATCCTTCTGATGAAGACATTGCCTCATCAGGACATCCTCCTCCTCAACCATAAACATAATCCTACATCTCCAACCCTTCTGACAAAGTTCACCTGTTTATCTTTGATCATTGCAGATTAGAAGACCAAAGGAATCGTATCCACAAGATGACCTCATGGTGTAACACACAGATGTTGAGACTAGATGCATCAGCGAAAAAAGTCATTCTAGACTTTGTCACTAGAATGACAGGCTCTCTCAGAGAATGGTGGCTAAAACTCGGTAACTACCGACAGACACAAGCAGTCAACGTAGGCGACATCAACGCCTTCGTATTCTTCATATATGTAGAATTCCTCGGTGGACCAGTACACTCAGAAGACAAAGCACGCGAAGAGTTCTTCAAACTCAAGTGTTGCTTCTTCAAGCCACAAGATCTCAACAAGCACTTCAAAATGGTCAGAGAATGATTCTACCTCATCGGTGGATTAGATGACCCCAACCTCAAACAAGTTTACCTGAACCAGCTTCTTCAACCTCTTAGCTCAGAGACACTCAGATTCCTCTCCTCACAACGACAAACTTTGGCCAATATCTCTCTTGAAGACGTTTATCAGCATGCTCTCCTCCAATTACAGAAGCTTTGCAATAGTTTCAAATTCCTCAAAGAATATTAAGTCTTACAGAAGAAATTACGTCCAATCTGTGATAGACGAGACCTCAAGATCAAATGTAAGAACGACTCAAAGAAATGTGAATGCTCCTACAAGCATAAAAAGAAACACTTCAGGAGATATGGTGATTCCAAGTACTATTCCAGAAAACCCAAGTTTCGAATTAAACGATTCTTTAGGAAGAAGCAGACCTTCAACAAACCAGAACATTGCTTCATATGCAAAAGAAAGGCCATTTTGCGAAGCAGTGTCCAAAGAGTTCGCACAGAGAAAAAGTCCTCCTTATGATCTCCCAAGTCTACCACGGAGACATAAGTTCAGACCTTAAATCCATCTTCTCAGAAGAAGAAGAACATACAGAGGACACGCTCTTCATCATCACCAAACCCAAACACAGACATACCTCATCCTCTGATGATGACTTATTGGACTCTTACCAATCTTACCAGCTACTACCAGTACAACCTCCTCCTCCAGAACAACCTTTCCAGATAGCCTCATCCCATTACATCATACCCAATATCCCAGTGCTTATCAGAACTACCAAATATGACAAACCCATACACCTCACAGCCCTCATTGACACTGATGCAGTAGCCTCAATCCTCAATCCAACTAGACTCCCCAAAGAATATTGGATGAACCACAAATGATACTTCAAAGCAGCAAATAATGAGACGTTCTCTATGAACCTCATTAGCAAAAGAATCCAGATCCAGTTCTTCCTAGGCTTGCTGATCCAACACAAATTCTTTAGTTCCTCTCTTCCGGACCGAGACGCCATAATAGGATTCGATATTTTAGCCCAACTCTTCCAACGAAAAGTTTTCCTTAAACCTGAAGAATTACTGTATAAGTCATATTTTCACCCATGGATCCAGCCCAAGACTATTAATGGCCATAAATACGCACATATCAAGGCCTTAACCCGCACCAACATCCAGACTTGACCCATAAGCAGACTCCTTCTTGAAGAAGGAATGATCAACTATAAGAAGAGACACCGACCACAAAGTCTGCATCTCTCATCTAAATCTCCTCCTCCAGTAAAGATGTTCTCTCCCATTCGAGATTACATTGCTATTACTGATCTAGCTTTCCAACGTTTTGAGGTCCAAAATCTAATAGCAAAATCAATCTTCTTCCAACCTCAAACATGAAAGCTTCAACTTCAACATTACAGGTCACAAGTTCTCATCACCTAAGGAGTTTTTGCCCTTGGTAATCTCAAACAAGTTCATCCTGACTTCCCGTTCATGACGCTGTTCCAGATAAAAGATATTCTCAGGGATTTCTCCACTAAGAATACTCTATGGTTCTTATGGTATCTGATGCAAAATCACACCATTGGTATTGAATTTCATGTCACAGATACACTCAAATGGTTTGATACGACCCCACATAGTCCAACTTAATCATACATTGAACTATCGCTCGATACTCCTTCTGGCAGATTAGCCATCTTTCTTACCTGGTTTAACACTCTCTCAAATTGGCATGGCCAATTCCAACACTACTCGGTAAGAAACATGAATCTACAAGAGCAAGAAGAACCAGTAGACATTGTATCCTGACATTCAAACGTCCAAGTGTTCTATGCGGAGGTATACGACTACAACACTTCCCCTAGAACGACGAATACGATATCTTTTCGTATAGTCTTGCTAAGCAGAAACAAATACACCTGCATGAATACTGAGAATACCAGCGTAGAATATCTGAGATAAATTCTTGTATTCCTCCTCAGATATGACCAACATTTGTAGATACAGCACCATGGGAAGATTACCTGGGAAACCACGATTTTTAAAACAGACAATACAGAAAGATTTTCCTCAACAAGCAAGATGAACAACCAGAAATAAGCATACGTGGAACTCCATCACTCTATCTCAATTTTATCTCAGAAGACTGGCAAAAGGACCCACGACAGCAATGTTTCCTCCACTTGCAGAACCCTCTAGACCCCCCAAGTCAAAGCATTCAACCATCACAGACCCCACATGGCATATATTTTCAAGATTCCCAGGACCCATGGGAAGACTATTATGCCAACCCGAGGACCCCCGACCTTTGGAAAGAGTGGATAAAGCCAACTGATGATGATACCTCATCTACTTATGCAAATGAGACAAACATGTCCACTAGTCCTTAGTCACGTGTCTATTTATATTTTAATTATTGTCCAGATGTCTATTATAAGCTTTTCATTTTGTCAAATATGTCAGTTGTACAATTAAGCTTACGCTTGTGTAAGCAGTGATGTCATAAGCCCATTATTAATAAAGTGGGCCAGTCCTGTAATAATCATATAAGCGTTATGCAAAGAATATTCCTTATTCTTGAGCTATAAATAAGAGCTTCCTCCTCTAAGAAGTTAAGTTGGGAGAAAGAAAATGAGGATTCAAAACTCAAAATGTCTTTATAACTTCTTCAATAGATCTTTAGTTCTTTAAATAGTTTTCAAAATGTTTTTATAAGCAAACACAGCAAATCCTAAATATTGAGAGTATGCTCTCTGCTCGCCTCCTCGGAGGATCTTACAGATCAGAAATCAAATTCCAGTAAACACTCCGGCCAGCCTAGTAGCTATAAGTTTCCAGGGCAGCCTAGCGATCTTTGACCTTAGAACCAGGAAGTCCAGGTGTTGGTGCTATAAAATTCAGGCCTTAGTAAGTCGCAAATGGTGCGCAGCAGTGGCTAGAATACCTTGGGCCAAGCAGACGGACTTCACCCTCTCTATTTGGTATTAGGCCTCGTGAACCATGTCACCCAGATTTGGGCTTTTGGATAATATTACCCTGAGGAGAATAAGAGATAGGTCTTGGGAACCATACTACCCAGATTCGGGTTTTTGGATAATATTAACCCAAGTTGAATAAAATATAGACCTTGAGAACCATACCGCCCAGTTTTGAGTTTTTGGATAATATTACCCTGATAAGAGATAGGTCTCGGAAACCATACCACCTAAATTCAGGCTTTTAGATAATATTTCCCCGAAGAGAATAAGAGATAGGTCTCGGGAACTGTACCACACAAATTTGAATTTTTGGATAATATTACCCCAAAGTGTATGAGAAATAGACATCTAGGAACCAAGTCACCCTTACTTGGATTTTGGGATGATATTACCCAAGATGTTTGAGATGTAAAGTTCTGGAGACCACATTATCCTTTAATGTCTTAAGATTAAGCCTCAGACTCTTTCAAATCGTAGGTGATATTGTCCCGCACTTTATGTTTTTTTTACCCCTTGGTTTGGGAATAATTGGAAACTTTTATTTTTCCTTTCTCCACGGCAGTATAGCTTTTCCTGGTGATATTTTATCGAAGACTAGTTTCATAATTCTTGGTAAATGAGACACTTGAAATACTGTTTTCCATGACTTCTGCTAGTATGGGCTTAAAATTCTTTTTATTTTCTTTTTTTATTATTATCAGCCAGTCGCTTAATCAACCATGCAATTTTTGTGATTCCTAGGTTAGAGGAATTTTGATGCGGAGATGAAGCCTCTAAACTGTAGTTTGCGCCTTCTAAGGGTAGTGGTTGATTATTATCGTTTTGGTTAACTGTCACTATCTTCTCAAGGGGTTTGTCATGAAAATTTTTCCTTGTCGTTGTTCGGTTTCTTCTTGTATAAGTTTGTGTGGTTGCTATAATCTTTTTTTTGGGTGATATCTAACTTTTTGTTCAGATTCCCATAGACGGCACCAGATGTTGATGCGACAAAAAATCCCTTTTATGGTTCTTATACACCAGCAATGATCTTCCT
The DNA here is from genome assembly GCA_035584115.1 of Cedrela odorata. Lineage (NCBI taxonomy): Eukaryota > Viridiplantae > Streptophyta > Magnoliopsida > Sapindales > Meliaceae > Cedrela > Cedrela odorata. Next base: position 29,719 of record JAXCLQ010005703.1, read on the forward strand.
CTTCTTATACTCGACTTGCAACCACAATCAATAATTATGGGGGTAAAAAGCCGGTTGTTCGATGAAAACCCTTCGATACTTAAGTCAGAGTTTTACTTTTTAATATGAGAGAGAAAGATAGCTAAGAAGAATATAAGCTTCTTCAAACAAAGTGTTATCATTATGTGTACCTGGTAGCCATTAGCCTCCTTTTATAGGTGTGAGTCTCTCAAACTTGCTAGAATTTTATCAAATCTAGAAATAATAACCTAGTAGTATTTTAATTCCAAGAATCATGGAAATTCTATTTTGTGAGCATTGATTTTTTGGATTTTATGGGATCTTAAGCCTTTCTTGTAGAATACTTTTATCAAGCTAAGAATTCTTGTTATAGAATAATCTGGAGAGAGTTTGGGAAGGAAATGAATCCTTCATAGATACGTAATAGTAGTGAGGTCTCGGGAGTCCTTGTTTGAGACTCTTTTATTCATTTGAGATAAGCTCAGATATTGCATGTCTAAGACCTTTATAACCTGTAGCCAATACCCTTGTAAGCTGTGATCGAGACCTTTATAAACTGTGGCTGAGACCTTTATAAATTGTGGCCAAGACCCTTGTAAGCTATGGCGAGACCTTTATAAGTTGTGGCCGAGACCATTGTAAGTTATGGCTGAAACCATTGTAAGTTGGTCTCGGAATGAGGTTCTGACTTGAGATCTTTAACATAATCTTAAAAGGTCTTGACTTTTACTATTCCTAAGGTCCTTGTTATCCCCTAGATATTTCTTCTTAGATCGGGTCAAGTCTCGGGATATTTCTTTGTTCTTCATAAAACTCTGTTTGGGCATATAGCTCATTGGGCTTAACTTAGGCTCTGAATTATATTCCTAACAAAAATTATTGATGAATCCAAAACATGCAACAATAACAACAACAACAGAAAAGAGAGGAGTTATCGGAGAATCAGTAGAAAAAAAAGGGGGAAATCAAGAAATGAAACAGAGAGAAGGAGATGTAGGGACATACGATTATCTATAGTAGCATTCATTTTCTACATTTGTGCTGAGACCCGAGACCGCATGCAATAATAATTTCCCAAGTTGAGTGATTACAGGGATAAAAAAATAGAGAAAATGTTAGAATTAGACGTCGTCTTTGTTGAGGTTATGGTTAATACAACCAAAAGGTCAAGGTAGTTAGTTGGCTATGATTAGTAAGAAGGAAACATTGAACAGACAATTACAACACCGACTGACTTGTGGCTATTGTCTAGTATTGTGAGGAGACAGAGCAACTAGGAACATTGTTAGGGGTATCGTCTTTTTGACTAGCCAATAAGAGGAAGACAACTCAATAATACAAATAAACACACACACTCTAGTTGACAGGACAAAAAACTCATAAAATGGTATCGTTTTATTAAATTGAATTGAACCCAAAAATTATGAAGTTTAAGTCCAAAGGATTCCTTAACAAATAAAAAGCCATACATGTTGTGTTGTTGGGAGAATACAAATTACTTCTCATCGTGGTTCATGTACAAGTACTTGATATCCAAGGAATTATAATTTCAGATATATTAAAAGAAGACATTCTGTTCTACAAACATTCGTCGCTAAACTAGGGAGTTAGAATGGGTAAAAAAAGAATTAGCCTATGTGGAATTTCTTGAAAGAAAAGCATAAGTGAAGTTAGTACACTACTAACTATACAGTTTTCAATGTAAAATATGAAGTAAAAACTAATTGAAATTTCATTCCATTTTATACGTATAAGCCTAACACTGAACTACATTGAAAAATCAATATTAAGCACCACTATAATAGGTATCGGATAGGGGACGGAAATAAGTCTGTAGTATTAAAAATCCTACAACAACATTCTGCAATGACACAATGCTCTTCATTTGAAGAATTCCTCCTAATATATATGTTGATGCAGCAAAAATCCCTTCTGTGGATCCTGTACATCAACAACTATCTTTTTCTTCTTTTTCTACTTGACCTGCAACCACAATCAACAGTTATAGGAGTAAAAAGCCAGTTGTCTGGTAAAAACCCTCCGATGCTTAAGATATGGTTTTACTTGTGGTTATTTTCTTTGAAAAAGAGAAAGCTTAAAGGAGAATTATAGTATTTTTCGCTAAAGTTTTAGTCGTCGTATTTGGTTGTAGCTAATCCTTTTTTTATAGACATTATCATCTCTTTAATATGGCAGGATACTATGAAATCTGGTAACTAGAATCCCACTGTGCGAGAATCACAGAGATTCCATAGGTTAAGCATCAGCTTCCGGATTTAGTGGCATCGTATCCTTAGGATTCTTATTATGTAAGAAGCTTAATTTGGCAAGAATCCTTGTTATAGAATAATCTGGGAATATATAAGAAAGAGATGAATCATTCACTAATACGTAATTGTAGCGAGGTCTCAGAAATCTTGGTTTGGGGATCGTTATTCCCCTAAAATAAGCTCTGGTGCTGCATGTCCGAGACCCTTGTGAGCTGTGATTGAGACTATTGTAAACTGTGGCTGAGACCTTTATGAGCTGTAGTCTGGCCTATACCTTCATAAGCTGTGGCCGAGACCTTGATGGATCTGACCCGAAATCTATAATACGATTTCTAAAAGGTCTCGACATTTGCTACTCCTAGTCTTCTTGGCATCCCCTAAAATTGAGACCTTTAAGTTGGCCTCAAAACACTTGTTTATAAACTCTTTTTGGGCCTTCAGTCTCTCAGGCCTTACCCCTACTAGACTATACCCAATATTAAGCCCCCTAGTTTTAGTCAAGAATAATTGTTATTTGATTAAAACTAAAGGTGACATTTTTGAAGAGACGCACCTACTTGTCATTATTAATTGCTCAATTGGGAGTCTGCTCATTTTTGCAACATGGCGGATGATGACTGGCTTTTGGGATCTCAACGTTTCAAATCCCAAGAGATCTAATTATCTCTAATAATGGCTGCCCCCATTTTCATTAACAAAGTGCATCATCTCAGCTTCTCTTTTGACGTGGTAACATCCCATCCCTTGACCTATAACGGGTATTGGTGGTTAGGGTTCTTCTTCTCTTTTAAATACCCTACCTTTTACCTTTTTACCACTTTCTTTACCTTCACACCGTCACTTTTCCTTTGTAAATGATTTCAATAACAAGCAGCAATAACCCAGTTTCGAGCTTTAAACAACTTCAAGTTGTTCAATTCTCAATAGTAAGTTTCTTCTCCTCTCTTTTTCTTCTTTTGTAGTTGATTTTATGGTATATTTAATTGATTAGGGAACTTGGTAGACATCTTCTTAGATTTAGAGACCTTTAGGTTAATCCTCTTGAGTTCTTGAGGATTCTAAAAATGCCTTTTAACTCTTCACTTTGCTCATGTAAAAACATAAAATGATTTATGGGGGAAACAACTCCGTTGAGGAATAAGCCATTGTTCCAATTACCTTCCCAACCCTGGCGAGGTGAGACCTAACATATTTCGAGGCAGCTAGATTCACCTTAACCATAATTGAAATAGATTTAGAAATATATACTAGGTTATACAGAATCTCTGAGGGGGTTTATCTTAGGGTCTTTAAAGCGAACAAGCTTCCAAGTCGCCCTTTAGAGGGAGAGATAGCCTTCAACGAAGAATTTTTCCATGTAGGTGTTAAACTACATATTTAGCCATACTTTACTTGAATCCTTGCTTCTTTTAGACTTCCTCCCTACCAACTAAACCTTAACAATTAGAGAATCATATATGGTCTGTACATCGTGTGGCGTCAAATCTCAAACCTTGACCCTTTTCTTGTAGAGATTGAGTACATGTTTATTTTAAAGAGAAATTCCATAAACAGCCCTAGGTGGTTCTACCTCCAGAACTGAGCTGGTGAGAAGAATCCCATTACTGGTAACCTTACTTCTAACAAAACCTGGAAGGAAAAATGATTTTTTATTGGAGGTAATTAAAACTCTACCCCACATTTTCATGTACACAGACCCTTTGGTGAAGCGGTTTTCTAAAGTGGCAAACCAACATTAGATCCCCCTAGTCATAAGAGGGTAAAACTGACAAGGTCATTAGCTTCTGACCAGAGCCTTTTGCTTTCGGAGGATGAACGACTTAGTTTGGGCCTTATAGATTTCTATGTATCTAGACACCAACTAGTCTCGGAAAAGGCCACTCTTCGAGGCAATCTTAAAGTGACTCATCCTTAGTGTTGGGGTCATAGTAATTAACTGTAGTTTTATTTGCATTTGTAGGTGAAATAACCTTTAGAGACCAAGCTTCAGATCACTATGAAATCTTGCAGAGACTTGTAAAAAGAGAAAGGGGAGGAAAGGATTTTCAACCCCCAAAGGTTGCCTAGAAAGGTCTGACTAAAACCTCGAAAGCCTTAAATGCGGCTAGCTCCTCTAGCTCGGCTTGCTCCAAGGTCTCCTTCAAAGGGGTGGTAATTCGAGATCCGACACCTTCTCCTCTAACTCCCCCAACTAACAAGGGCAAGTGTAAAGCCGTGGCCGAGGCTTTTGAGGAAAGGGCTAAGAAGAAAAAAGAGATGCTTGGCCAGACTAACAATGAGTCGATCGGGATGTGGGAATTCCTTCCAGAGGATTTCTCATAGAGAAACGAAGGTTTTTTAAGCACTTCCTCCCTTGCATTAACCTACAAGTGCAGAGCATTAGCGACAAATTCTTTGAGGACATCGCTTGGCTCTTATGGGAATCTTTGCTAAATTTCCAGCTGAAATGGCTGAGTCGGGTAAGTACTCTCTCTTGGTGCAAAGAAATGACAAATATTTATATCTTATACTCTATTAATTATTGGTGCTTTTTTAGCTCTTCTACTCGACCATTCTGTAGCACAGTATTCTTATTGGAGATTACTCTTAAGCATCAGAGGCTGAGAAGAAGGTCGAGAAGGCGGAGAAAGACTTGGCTTTCTCAAGAAGCAAGTACGAATCTTACCTTAGCATAATGAATTGGGAGCGGAGGAGCTCTAAATAAGGGTAGCTATGGTTGAGTCGTCTCAGTCTGAAGCAAATAGAATGGCAGAAGCCTTGAGGTTTGAGCTGGACAACCTGAGGGAGAAGGGAGAGGCATGTTTTAAGAGCTTGAATAAGACATGTAAAGAGCTACAAGCGAGCTTGGATGCTGAGAAGAAAAGATTTGCACTTCTGGCTAAGAAGATTGAGGATGACGAGGCAGAGATGGGGGCTTGGCTTTTTGAGCTGATCAATGATAGCATTGACCTAACTTATGAGATGCTCTAAGGCCAATATCCTGACCTGGATATAGATTGGCTGTATAAGGCCTTGGGGTGTCAGGCTCCAGTGCGAGAAGGAGGAGACTCTGAGGGGTATTCCCTGAAAGAGAAGGGCATCCTAATCTGAAGACTAAATTCGTGCCCCCAATGGAGTTTACTACCAGCCCTTCTGCTAAGCCTTTTACTGAGCCTTTTGCTGCACATGCCCTCATGGTAGTCTCCTCTGCTAAAGAGATAGAGGCTCTTTCTCTTCCTGTGGTTGATCCTAAGGCTCCTTATGTTGACTTGACGACTCTTTCAGCCGACCCGACGACTTCTCTAGTTGATCCAGCTCCTCCTATTGGCCCTTTAGCCGATAGCATTGTAGAAGTTTAATTTTAGGTTTTTTTTAGTGTAATACTTTAATTAATGAAATTTCCTTTCAAGACTTCTGATCTTCTCTTTCCTCTGACTGTTTAATTTTACTTTCACTGAGTAGTTCCGCATAATCCTTGCTTATCTTTTGAACTTGGATTACCTGCTAACATTAACTTGGCATAACAATATCTTAAACAGTTTACTCTTCACGTATTAACTTCCCTCATCCCATATGGTATGACTGCACTCCCTTCACTTAAAGTCTGCTTGCATCCTAGACTTTATTGACACTCTTTGCATTAGTCGCTTGATAACTTCTTTAATTAATCATTTCCTAGACCAAGCTCAAGGCCTATTTAGGCCAGGAACTATATTGCTTAAGAGTGAATAATAAACTAATGTTTGGGAATCGTGTCACATATTTTTGAGCTTTATAAGGAGATTACCCCGAGACATTTGATGAGATCATCCGAGAACCTCTTTTGCTCATGTTCTCTGAGATTGTACTTAGGGCTCGTTTGAGTAAATGATAATATTACCTTGGGGAAAGTAAAAAGCTGCATGCCTAGGAACCATGTCACCCATGTCTAAGCTTCGAGAGGATTACCCGAAATGTTTGATGATATTACCCGAGAACCTCTTATACTTATGCTTTCTAAGATCGTGCTTAGGGTTTGTTTGAGTAGAAGATAATATTATCTCGGGTAAAGTAGAAAGCTGAACGCTTGGAAACCGTATCACCTATGTCTAGGCTTCAGGAGGAGATTATCCTGAGGTATTTGATGAGACTATCAAATAACTTCTTTTGCTCATGCTCTTCAAGATTATGCTCATGGCTCATTTGAGTAGAGGATAATATTATATCGGGGAAAGTAGAAAGCTGAATGTCTAAGAACCATGTTACCCATGTCTAGGCTTCGGGAGGAGATTACCCCAAGACATTTGAGATATCACCTAAAAACCTCTTCTGCTCATGTTCTTTGAGATCGTGGTTAGGGCTCATTTGAGCATAGTATAATATTATCTCAAGTAAAGTAGAAAGCTGAATGTTTGAGAACTGTGTCACCCATATTTGGGCTTCGGGAGGGGATTACCTCGAGGCGTTTGATGAAACCATTCGAGAACCTCTTTTACTTATGCTCTATGAGATTGTGCTCAGGGCTCATTTAAGCAAAGGATAATAGTACCTTGGGAAAAGTAAAAAGCTGAATATTTGGGAACTGTGTCACTCATGTCTAGGCTTTGGGAGGAGATTACCCCGAGACATTTGATGATTATGAGCTTTAGCTTTATCTGTTTGTTGACTTCATAAGTGAAAAATAAAATTAGTTTTATTAACTTCAAAGGGAATTTGCTACAAAAATTTATAATGCTTCTAAGATGATACAACTTCAAATGTACAGCATTCTAGGGTTTTCGGACTGGGTTTTCGTTGAGGGATTCCAGCTTATAAACTTTGGGTCTGAGGACTTGAGTGACTTTGTAAGGTTCTTCCTAGTTTGCGCCTAGAACACCCTCTCTTGGAACCTTGGTGTTCAGGGTCACTTGTCTTAGTACCCAATCTCCTAGTTAAAAAGAGCGGCGCTAAACTATTTGGTTGTAATATCTCGCTATCCTTTGTTGGTGAGCTGCAGTCTTTATCACGGCCATTTCCAGAAGTGAAAAATAAAAATAATTTTATTAACTTTAAAGGGAATTTGCTACAAAAATTTCTGATGCTTTTAAGGGTAATCCAACTTCAAGTGTTTTGGCATTCCAAGGCTTTTGGACTCTGTTTCCGTTGGGGGATTCTAGCTTATAAACTCTGGGTCTAAGAACTTGAGTGAACTTGTAAGGTCTTTCCCAGTTTGCGCCTAGAACGTCCTCTCCTGAAACCTTGGTGTTCAGAGTCACTTGTCTCAAGACCCAATCTCTTAGTTGAAAAGAGCGGTGCTGAACTTTCTGGTTGTAATATCTCACTACCCTTTGTTGGTGAGCTGCAGTCTTTATCACGGCAATTTCCAAAAGTGAAAAATATAAATAGTTTTATTAACTTCAAAGAGAATTTGCTACAAATATTCTGATGTTTCTAAGGATAATATAACTTCAAGCGTTCGGTATTCCAGGGTTTTCGGACTCTATTTCCGTTGGGGGATTCCAGCTTATAAACTCCGGTCTAAGGACTTGAGTGACCTTGTAAGGTTTTTCTCAGTTTACGCTAGAATGTCTTCTTTTGAAACCTTGGTGTTCAGAGTCACTTATCTTAGGACCCAATCTTTTAGTTGAAAAAAGCAGTGCCGAACTTTCTAGTTGTAATATCTCGCTACCCTTTGTTAGTGAGCTGCAATCTTTATCATGACCATTTCCTTTTTTTCTTCCAACAGATCTAATTCCAAATGTAAGCTCTCATCATTGGACTTCTTGTCATAATTGTTAACCCGAAAAGTTGGTATGCTTACTTTTATTGGAATTATCGTCTCACATCCGCAGGTTAGGCTATAAGGAGTTTCTTCTATGGTGACTTTGGGTGTGACTAGGTACACTCAAAGAACCTCGAGAAGATTGTCAATTTACATACCTTTGTACTCCTTGAGCTTTTTTTTGAAGGCTTTTTTGATAACCTTGTTGGCTGCTTCCACTAGTCCATTGGCTTTAGAATGAGCTAAAGTTGTGAATCTAAGTACAATTGAAAAATTTGAGCAGAACTCCCTGAAATTTGCATTGTCAAATTGCTTTTCATTATCTGTGATCAGCACTTGAGGTATTCTAAACCTGTAGATGATGTTGTGCTTGATGAACGTCGTGACCTTCTTCTTTGTGAGAGTCGTCAAGGGTTCAGCTTCTACCCACTTTGTGAAGTAGTTGATAGCTATTACAAGCTTATGGCAAAGGTCCAATGAGATCGAGCTCCCACTAGAAAAATAACCATAAGTCAACTTCTTTGGAAGTTGTCTTGGAATGCAGTCGTGAACTTGACACTCGTGACAAGTTTTAGCTATCTGTGCTGAACCCTGAGAAAGTGTTGGCCAGTAATACTCTTGCCTCTATATTCTGTGGGTCATAGCTTGGGCTCCTCTATGTCCACCACATATTTCTCGATGGATTTTATCTAGAGTCCGAGACATTTCTTCAGGTTTTAAGCATTTTAGGTAGGGAATACTGTATCCCCACTTGTATAGTTCTCCATCAATGATGGTTTACCTTGTCGACTTATTTTTGATCTTTCTTGCCTACTCTTTATCTTCTGGAGGCTTGCCATCTTAGATATAGGACTTGATCTCATCGATCTAGTAATGATGTGGATCTAATTGAGATTCATAATGTGGGTGGTCTTTATCTTTTGTGTTTTTTTGTTCCAGTACTTCTATCAAGACCGAGACAGGAATGGTTCCTTTGAAAGTAGAGGCAAGTTTTGCTAGCATGTTTGCCTTTGAGTTTTTATCTCTCGAAATCTGTTTGATTTTGACTATCTTTAACGCGCTCAGTAATTGCTTGGCTTTCTCTAAGTATGCTTGCATATTACCTTCTCACGCTTGGAACTGACCATCCAGTTGGCTGGCTACTGATTGAGAATCACAATGGACATTAAGACTTATAATTCCTAGAGCCAGATCTAACTTGGCCTCTGCAATTAATATTTAGTACTCTGCCTCTTTATTGGTAACCTTAAAATCAAACTTTAAAGAATACATTACCTCAACTTCTTTTGGACTTACGAGGAC